>JAZHYW010017260.1:0-86368 GCA_037355805.1 Ixodes ricinus
TAAGTCCAACATACTTAGTCCGCAGTCGAACGTCGGCGTGCTCAGCTTGTTCCCCACGAGGCCTAGCTCATCACGTGGACACGCGACGTTAAAGGGGTGAATCAGAAAGTGCCAAGAAATTGCGCGGCAGGCCTATGACGTCAGCACTTCAGACAAAAATCAATTGATCGAGTAAAGGGCGCGAGAAGCCTTCTTCCCTAGCGGTTAACTCCAGTTGTCACAAGGGGTCCCAAGAATCCCAGAGTACTAAGAATTCAAGGCCCTACACGCACTCACCAAAAAAAGCAGAAGCCACGGGAAACTTCTCTTTTAAAACATGCTCGTTACACACTACTTCTGAAGAAATACAAACTTGTGTTGATCATTCTGATGAGCCCGGATGAACCAGCGCACCTAAAACCACCCAAAGCAAACATAGCAAAATTATAATGCACGCATAATACACGCACGACACATTCTTTGCTTCCCGGGTCTATCAGAATGATCAAGGCGAATTAAAATTTTTTACGCCTAAATGAAAGTTTGAAACACTTAAGGCCGCGTAGCATGAAACATGCTAACACGCTGACCACACTATGCTCAATAAGTGAAACAGTACTATAGTAGCTGGCGACGCCATGACAATAAAAATGAATATACAAATCTTTATAAATCCATTATGAGAACTGAATCTATAATAAACAAAATAATAAAATAAATGTAACGACTTAATTAAGACGCACTATTGCTTTATCGCTAATGTCATATGAATCCAGCAATCGTATTCCCTGTATATATAATGTCATATTATACTTTCTCTCATTCCCTCGATCCTTACATTTGGCTGAATAAACGACTAATTCATCAGTCAAAAGTCGCCGGTTGGTTGTCTGAAAATTAATAATAGATGTACATTCCTAAACTAGTACCCGACGGGCTTGTCGCTTGCTTTTCTCGGTAATTGGTTGATGGCACAATCTCGTTAGAAAGACCACCAACTACGCGCTCTTTTTTCCTCTCGTGCTGGCGAGGAGATTTGTTTAGTTTTAGCCTACTTAATACACTCTTTTTACGATCTCAACTATGACAAGCAAACAAGATTCCGTCCCTCCATCGTGACGGGTGCAGAGCTGAGAGATATGTGCTTCGTAGTGTATGTATTAAAAATATGTGTTAAGGGGAAGAACATTTTTTGTTACCGCCTGTGTTCCGAGGAGCGGGCCCACCTTAATATAAAACGTCAAATATAACGCTTTATATTAAGCTTTTTAAATATAATATGAACATTAAAAATAAAACAATGACCATACATTTCAATGCACGTGAAGAACGCAGCAGTTTAGTCTTATTAATTATACGTGTATTTAAGGGGCTGATATTGGTATCAAACGATGGTACCTCTTTAGTTCATTAAGAATAAATGTCTGGACAGGGAATTTCCGGAATTCATTCAGTATTTCCTTGTTAGTTATAAAGTACCTATAACGTATGTACACGTAGACCATACAGCAAGTAATAAAAACGCTAGAAAACATGCTTGATGTTTTATCTGTTCGTATCCTAGAAAAGGTGCGTGGATGACGTTGTGCAATAGGAGGACTAAGCTAAAAAGGCGTCATAAACTTTCATGCTTTTAGCCCTTAAGCCTGCACTTATAACTTTTATTACCCACTATAATCTACTGAAAACGTAAGGAGGGGGCACCAAGCATTGGTGTGAGGCAGGCTACACCACAAAAGCCAAAAAACTCGGCTTTCGAGACGCTTCCCTTGGGCTTCTCCTCATCATAAGGGTGCTTGCAGAGAAGCCACATTGCGGGTAGCGGAGCGAATTGTGCGAGCTATAAAGAGGTTCGCGAGTTTCATGCGGAATAAGGGGTCGTAAAAAGGAGAATATACCTTTATATAAAAGCGTATAGCTTACAGACGCAAGAAAAAAATAATATTTTTTTCATATGTACACTAAAAAAATACGCATAAGCGAAGACGAAAATGGTACGGTACGGCAGTTTCCAGTTACAGCTCGGAAACACTAGGCGGGAATTGCGAAAGTCGACTGCTATTGCTTTAACGATACCTAAAAAACTAAAAAAAAAATAAAAAAAATATAAAAAGTGCTTTAGTACATTAGGCACTGAGCTGGAAGAATGCTAAATCACAGCCATGCCAGGGTTCCTACAACGCGCCTATGACTGAGGACTTCAAACGCGTCTTTATTTTAGTCCCTCCATTTCCGTCTCGTGACGTCACAGTTAAGAATCATGCGGTTCTCCGCAGTCGTGGCTGTGGCGCGGCAGCAGAGGAGGATGTAGAAGACCCGTGTCCCGCTGTAGTCCGCTCTCCAGGCGGCGGGTCGGCGGACGATTCATCAGTCACGGGTTGAGACTAGAGTGCCTTGATTACAGAGTGTTTCCCACCAATCCGCGCAGAAGGCGTCCGCCATGAAATTGCAAACGCTCTCCATGGTTTGACTTGCTCCCTCACTTAAAAGAAACACTAACACCTCCCCCCCCCCCCCCCCACAAAAAAAAATTTGCCAGGCGATTCATAATGGTGTCAGAAGACTACTCAATCAATATTTTGCTACAGCGTCACGTATATTTTTATAACGTTTAGTCCCGACTTAAGTCCCAACCGGCCGGCGGAACTACGCTCTATAAAATGCCCGCGTTTCTACTTTCCCGCAACTCACGGGTCGGGCAAGTCACTGTGATTCGCTGGGCGGATTCAGAAAATGACAAAGTCTCAAAATAAATTTCGATTGGAAACGCCATCGAAGCGGTGGCAAGGACCTAGAGCGAAACGACTTGATCCTAGTCTCTTCAGGGCGCTAGGAGACTTAGCGCCGACCAGAGGCCCATCGCCTACAACTCTCAGGTTTCCAGGTGGTTCTTTCTGAAGTCCTTCCCGCCAGCTTAAACCACCGTCGTGGTTTGTTTGGCCTTGATATCTGTGCATTCCACTTTATTTACGATGTTTATTCAGATAACACCCTTAAGTTTTTACGTTTTGTGAAAAAGAAATCAATATTTTTTTTGTGTTACTATTATCTATAGCGATGACCTGTTGAAAATAAGGGTACTGTATAGTCAACTGAAAGTAAGGGTGAAGGCGAACTGGTTTAATACAGACATTAATCCCTCACATTGTAACACTCGAGACATATAACTACGCTCCAGGGTGAAAATTACCACGTAATAAGTTGCCAACTTCGCCACTGCGACAAACGAACCAACAATTACGAGGCGGCAGTTTTCGGCGCGCGCGAAACCCCGCATTTACTTCTACGAAGTAAGCGCGCTTGCGCAGAGCAGCAGCCTTGAGCTCATAATGAATGACTGCACGCGTCTCTAGCATACTCAGTCTATGGTTAAGTTTCAGTTTCAAGCGATCCCCATCAGGGGAGGTCCTGCTCAACGCATCCTACTTTTTTATTTTATTTACGTTTAATTGAAGAGAAATGGTCCGTTTATGCAGACCATGCACCACATGTTATCTTCCCTCCCCCTCCGGGGAAAGCTTCGGGGGAATCTGCTCTTGAAGTTCGACACGGAAAGGGAGGATTGAGGGGTTTGGGCTTTCCCCAGGGGGCGCCACCGAGGGCGCATTGAAAGGGGGGGGGGGGGGAGGAGTACAGGATTGCCCAACGGCCCGACCCGCTGAGGAGGCTGAGAGAGACTGCAATGACTCCGCACGTGTTTGGGTTTTCCAGCTGCATTTTTGAACTGCGGAAATTGTGGCAGACAATCCGGCGGGACGAGCCTCAATGGCCCGATTCATGGATTAATCTGAAACGTTTATTCAAGATTGCATTTTATTATAACATCCTTTGGAAGTATGTAAAGTATTTACTATCAAACATGGTAAGGTAAAATAGCACGACCACAAATACTGGAATAACAACGGAACATGACAAACCGCTAACTCGCGTTTTTACTGTAAGAAATGATAAAAATAAGAAAATACAGCATTCCACACCGTCATACGTGCATCCACCACCCTGGTGAATACTAAGTGGATAGCTCATCACCGTTGCACATGCAAAAGGCCCTAAGTCACCAATTTTTTTTTTGTTGCTCAAGAACGTTATTGATGATTTAGTTATGCAGGTTTTCCTCCAATGAGGAGGCAGTACGCTTCCAGTACTTCACGGGTCACTTTGTCCTCGTGTTTCCCAAGATGGCTCTGCCCTTGAAGGACGGTTTTCACAGAAATCCAGTATGTTCAGTGATTATCAACTAGCCCAGCTATCAACCTGATTTACTATTACTGTACTTCATTTATGTCCTAAAAGTACATATCTAAAATAACCCTCCTTTCTATGGCAGAGGTTTATTTCTTGTTTGTTAAATGATTTGACTCGTCTTTTTCTGTTCCAGAGCCACTATTCCGTGAAAGGCGCCGGAGCAGCCATCGGCCTCGGAACCGACAACGTAGTCTCAATCCCCGTGGACTCAAGGTATACACATAGGGTTTCTAGAGGCTTTGACTGTTAACACTACAAAGCTAATCCATACGCTGAAGTCGGCTAAAAGATTGACGACACCCTGCGGTGTAACCGAAGTGACTATTCGTTTTTTCCACAACTGTACGGTTATTTGGGCAGCTTCAGCTTCCTTCCAGAGCAACACCACAGTGTGAGCTACTATTCTCTTGGGATTACCCTAGTTTACTCTTACCGCAATCACTCAAAGTTTACTCCTTACCGCAATGCACTAAAAATACCAATAATTAATTTTTGTTTAGTGATAAGGGCGAGGCGATGCAATCTGGCCTAAAGAAATCCACCTATTTGTATTCTGAAGCCCATTGACCATTCATTCATGGTGTCGACGGCCCCTCTTATAGAGTGAACTGATCAATGGAAAACGAAATCCGAAGGTATCGTTGGGTGGTATGCATGTATTAATATCCGAAAAAAATATATAATTGCCTAGCCTAAGAAATAAGAAAATATCATATTACACTATAAGAAAGTTATGCGCCGAGAAAGTGAGGGAGAGGAGGAGACTAGAGCGCAGGGAGACATCAGAACGCTGAGCTCTGATTGGAGTGATTAGTGGGTAGACCTAAAGCTTGCTGTCTTTGTCACCACTGCACTCGTCGAATGCGTTAGAACGCGCGGAACGCCGTCGTCCATCGCTTGGCTTTCGCATTCAAACGCGTTTCTCGGTGCATCTCAGAATCTTCTGAGAATTCCGGCAAAGACGAGCGTTCAACGTTCACCAAGAAACGACATGCCTCGCTCCCGTTCCCGTCCAAGCGTTCATCATCCTCGCGGACCTTATAAATACGACGGATATACCAGGAATCTCACCCGCGGCAGCGCAAACGACGAGGAACCAACAGCCCCGTAGCTACACGCCTCGCTTCGAAAGCAGCGCCTCGGGAACGTCCGCGGGGAGTACTCCGAGCCGTGTTCCCAAACGCGCGCTCGCACTCCCCTAATCCAGCGCAAATGAATACGGCCGCATCACCTCAGCTCGCCGCGCCGCGCGCGCCAGCAAAAGTCAGCAGCAGAGGGCGCTACCTCTCCACCCGAATTTCCGAAGAGGGGGCTCCTTCGAAGCGGCTAATCGCAGCCGCTTACCCCGGACGAGCCCGCGGCCGGCGCCCCGCCGGCGGCCATTGTCGTCGGCTAATCTGCCGTGCTGAGATAACGGATGACAGACCAGGGCTAATTATTTCCATATAAATAACACCGCCGGGAGCGGACTAATCCTCGCTGCTGCAGGCAGCCGTCATGCGCAGCGGATGATCCATTTCGAGGACCCCGCCGCCGCCGAGTTCGGCTCCAGCGGGGCGTGGCTTGGCTTGGTTTGGCCCAAATGCCTTCTTTGGTCTTAGTCGCGCTCGACTTGCGACGGTGCAGTATGGCGCTCGATGTCTTTTTGGTTGAGGGGGAAGGGGGATGTTGTAGTAGCAGTGATACCGCTCGGCTCGTTTCGTTTTTGTGTTGTCGTCTGCGTTTTTATGTGAGTCTGGGTGTGCGCGAGCGGGGAAAGGAAAGTTGATGTGCTGCGCCCGCCCGCTGTTGCGGAAACAACTGGCCAGCAGGCGCGGGGGATTTCTCCCGCCGGGCCGTCTATGATTCACGATTATTAAAAGTCGGCGTAAGCTGTTACCTTTTCCACGTCAAAGAAAAAAAAAAAGAGGGGCGATTCAAAACCTTCGTTGCGTGTTTAATAGCACGTTATACTTGAATCTTTTCGGCTTCCGCTTCCCTATAAAACGAAGCTCCATTTTCTTTTTCTTTACTTGTGTCGTTATTATGCTCGGTATTTCTATCTCAAGCTTCCGTAAACACCGAACCAATCAATAAAGTTATCACTGACACTCTCGGCTCATAAAGGTGCAAACGAAAAGAGCGCTTTGGTTGAACGACGCGCTCTACCAACAGATTGCTAGAAACCGTTCGCCCACACCAGGGACGAACGTTTTCTAACAATCTGCTATTGCGACTCCAACTAACTATAGGTGGCGCCACTCATTTTCCAAGATGGCGGGTTTAGTGAGGGTCAGAGATGCGTGCCGCTGTTGAGCCTGTCTAGTGTGCTGGCTTCACTGAGCGACATAAATTATTTCTGGTAATACGAGGAAGCTAGGGTGTTATGAGCGCAGGTCACCTCTTTAACCTGAAAACAAGAACGATGTTTAGAGTATTATTTACGGAAGGATGCGCGTTTTAATTCTGGAGCGAAACCGAAACTTACCTCTATTTTGGATTTAATTTCTCGATATAGGTCTTAATTTCCGATTCTTTCATGACTCAAGATGTGTCTCACATCGTAATTATTTACTTAGAAAAGTTGTTCGCGGAAACTTTATTTTGTGACATACATGTTCGATCCAGGCTGATATTTGTAGTTGTTGAAAAAATCAGTGCTGATATTTGTGCGTTCTCGCTGCCTTTTTCTCGCTCAGATAATTGTCATGGGAAATAATGAACTGCGGGCCTTTTAATGGTTTTTTGGTTGTTTAGATGATTAATTGGTTTAACATTATTTCCAGCACAAGAATAAGAGAATAATTCCAATTTTTACAATATGTCCACGAAACGCATAAATTAATAAACGCTGCTCTCACTGCACAACCCAAAGACGGGATCCGAGTCAGACAGCTGAAGTGTGTGTGTGTGTTTTATAGCACCGCGTGACGCGTAGGGCTTCATATTACATCCAGTGTTTGACTGTTTGTCTATCTTGATAACGATGTCAGAGTTTTTCATATGCTAAAAAGAAAACAAAATTATACCTTTCTGGAAAGACTATTATGGTTAAATAGCGTATTCTCGTGATCTTGGCGTTAATTGGAGGCATATATTGCCGCGATTTGTATTAATAATAATATTAAAATTCACATATTTGAATAAGTAATTTTTCAAGCTCTAATATAATTTGTTGCTTATGATCTAATTTTAAATGCGCGAAGAAATATGACAATTAAAAGTGTGCTAATTATCATGACTGGTGCCAATTGCAGCATTTTTAATTACAAATAAAATAAAAATAGTCTAAAATCAATGAAAACATTCTAGCTAATGTGAGAAATCGATATAAAATTATATTAATTGTGGGTAAAGTATATTGTGCTATCAAAGTCGCGACTTTCGACAATCGGCGAAACGTCCAAAGTCGCCGCCAATATACTTCCAGACCAAATGCCCAAAGCAAAAAAAAAAAATATTTTTTAATTATTAGTTTTTTTATAACATTTATTTTCTTTTGTATTTGCTCGCCGTCGTTTTGCCAATCTCAGCCTTTCCAGTTCGAAGGAACGCCTACCTGCTTGCACGTCTGCTCACTGCAGCACGTTTCGTTGGCGTTGGAAGCCGGTGAAACAGTAGTGAGCTTTAGTATTGCGTATATGAGCGAACGCAAGCGCTGTGTGTTTGCGTTAGCTTTGCGTGTTCCACACTGTGCGTGCGCGGAGCCCAAAATTGCGGTTTTGGATGGCGCATGGCGATGAGGCGCACGCACAACGTGGGGCACGCAACTCTAGCGCTAGCGCACACCGCTTGCGTTTGCATCGATACGCAATACTAAAACTCTCCAGTAAGGTACAATCCCACACCGGCTGCAGCACTACGTTGGGACACTGAAGAGTGTTGTTTGCATTCGGAAACGACATTTTGCGAGCCATGATCGCGAGCAGTTCCGCCATCAAGAATGCGAGCGAGGTAAGGCGGGCTGGGAGGAGGAAGCAGACGGAACTCTGGAGAAGAGAGAGGGAAACCTCCTCTTCTCTCAGCGTTCCGTCTGCTTCTCCTCCCCGGCCCCTTCTTACCCTCGCCCTACCTTCTTGAGTTGCAATGGACTATAGAAACCGTTCAAACCAGATTCGCGTGAGGTGAAGCACGCCACGTGCCGACAGTGGCGCCACCGTAGCGACATGACGCCACAGTCCTCACACCTTCGTGGCCAATTTTGAAACTCTCCAGGGGCAAGATGATCGTGGAAGAGCTGGAGAAGGAGATTGTGGCGTCCAAGGCCAGAGGCCATGTGCCGTTCTTCGTCAACTGCACGGCCGGCTCCACCGTCATAGGGGCCTTCGATCCCATCCACCCGATCGCCGACATCTGCGAGAAGCACGGACTCTGGCTCCACATCGACGTAAGTCGACTGCTTTTGCAGCTAGTTACGACGAGGCGTGATAGTGAAACTTTCTGAACAGCTGCCACGTGCTATTCTGCGTCAAGCCAAACATTTGTATCATTTAAAGATAGCGCATTCTTAACGTCGGAATTACACATCTTTAAACGAGCCTACCAAATTCATCTCAGTATCGTTTAACTTAAACTAAAAAAAGAAAAAAAAAGCATTTTGAAAAAAAAAGCCTTTAGCTTTTCACTTTGGTGAAGAAGGAAGACCAGCGAAGCTGTACTATGGCAGGAATGAAGTAATGGCCGGCCGCAAGTCGGCAAGCCAGAGTGCAAACGCGCGAAAGGTTGCCGCCATCTATGAGCAACGGCGGCAAACAAACAACCGGCTAGCCGGTTGTCTCGTTGCCGCCGTCGCTCATAGATGGCGGTAGCTGTCTGGAGTATTGTGCCGACATTTATTTGTTCACGGACACGGAACTGGGGAAATTAGAACTTAACAACTCTGCTGTCAAAAAAAAAAAAATTCCTAATTTCTTGTTTTTAATTTTGATCCAGCATTGATATTTGAGAAAATGGAAGACCTGTTGGTAAATAAGACCTTGATAGCAATGATATTTGCTTTTGAACAAAAGTTGGAAGGAATCGCATTATTGTATGCAAGTTACGCGACTGGAAAATTTCCCGGTGGAGACAATACGCTCGACTATGGCAGTTGGTGATAGACCCTTTTAAAAATATTCTTCTCTTTATTCAGTAATTACACCGCAGTGTCCAGGGGAGTTGCAGCGGGGCGTTTACAGAGATAAAAACACATCTTCATTCAAACAGCACACTTGTGCTTCCGTGAGTCTGATTTCTTCGAACCATTGTGCAATGGTTCGAAGAAAAAAAGAATTGGCAAACATGCTTGTCCTAGCGCTGTACTCTCTAATTTTAAGACTATGACCATTCCGACCAGATACATAATATGTTTTTTTTTAAAGTAAGTCTCGCTTTTTATTTCAGTTTTAATTTTGGCCATTGTGAACAAAAATTCGAATCGACATTTTTCCCGACACACTGAAAGTGGTTCCAAGTTTAACACTTTTTCATAAATTATTTCTGTGCTGTCTTTTTTTCTACCATATCTTTCGAGAACGAACCTAGCCACCCTGTTTTGTATTTTTTCCAGCTTGTTTATTAACGTTCTTTGGGCTGGGTCCCAGACGGCACACGCGTACTCTAGAATGGGTATAACCAGTGATGGAGGTAACCTGTTACAAGCAACCTAGTTACCGGTAACGCATTCCTTTTTTCGGTAACGTAGTAGCTACTCCTTACATTTTCAAAACAGTAATGGGTAACGTACTTACGTTAAGTATTTTAAGTAACAGGGTAACGAAGTTAATTACACGTTACTTCTTCCTAAAACCTCAGAAAAGTACACTAACATTTTTTTACGTGCTTATTTTATCGTATTATCGTATTTTACTCGCAGCGGTCATGTTCCTGTAGCCGCCTTTCTAAATATTCCGACGCTGCTTTTACTCCTAGCGCACACTATGCCCTTTTCGAGAATGCGCGCCATCTAGCGGTTGCTGCACCAACTTTCTGAGTCCGCCATTGCTCGATCACATACTCTGAGCGCCTATTGGACACGAGGGCATGCGTCATCGTTCGGCGAAGACTCGGGTCCAATCATGCCCTTCGTGGCCAAGAAATGGTGACCGCCAATGTTGCTCGATGAACTTTTGAAAGGGTCTATTGAACCGTCTAAATATTGATACTATGAGCGACTTGAGAGCACGACTCGAGTGAAGGCAACACACTTCAGCTTCGATGCTCCTATTCGTAGTGCTTTCGCTTCGCCCTGCCTCCGGATGATTGGCGGACAAACTTAACGACTTCACTTTCAGAATCTCCTTCGTGTAACTGCCCCACGATGCACCCAAGACACCTCCCACAGCTGGGGTTTCTAATGTATTGTGGTCCGGTGTACATACGTGTAACGCAGCTCGCGGAACAGTTTGGAATGCAAAACAAATGTAACGTCCAACTTGTTGTAAGGCAGTTTGAATCAGTGCGAGTTTTTTGTGTTTTTTTCGGTTGCAGAGTGCGTGGGGCGGAGGATGCCTGCTGTCCCGGAAGCACCGTCATCTCATGAGCGGCGTCGAAAGGTGAGACCATCACTTAGTACAGAATTAACAACAGATGCTTGTTTCTGGTTTTGTGAAAGAACTAGTCTTTAGAAAAACCTGCGCCCCAGAAACTCAATTCCAAGCAATAAAAGAAATTCAAGTTATCATGTTTGAGTGGGGAGCGGGGGTACATTTACATCAATACACCACTAATCACAAAAAAAAGCCATAACTTCAACTTCTTATTAATTTTCTTTATTCTGATCAACAGAAGGTGTTAGTAGCAATGAGAAAATGCAAACAAAAAATAGATATTGACAGAAAAAAACACCCAAATTTGTACTGCGATTGACAGCGGTATGCTGCGTTGTGGAAAGGCATGTTGAAGGAGATTTGCCGTCAGCCAAGTGTGCTGTACAATGTTTTCAATGGGTTATTCGCTTTTGGTGGAATTGATGTAGGAGACGTGTGTGAGATGTGTGCTTTGGTGGAACGATTGTGCAAAATATTGCACGTTAAAAACACACACACACAGACAACACACACACAAAGACGTGTTTTTTTTGTTGTTGTTTTTTGGCTGAAACGCAAAACCCGTGACCGCGTTTGCAATGGAAAAGCGAAAGTACGTACGGTACACGAGCTGTACTGAGAAGCCCGGGGTACACGAGAACGCAACTTGGGCGGCGGCAGTGCGGAGGCGAGGGAGCGTGTCCGCACAGCGTGACCGCGTGGGTATTCCGCAACGGCGGTTGCCGGAGGGGGGGGGGGGGGTGTCGCCGGAGCAAGAACAGTGGCCGCCTACAGGGGGAAAGGGACGGGGAAGCGAGAGAGAGCCTTGCCGTGTGTGAGGAACGACGGGGAGAGTGAGAGCAGAGCCTCTGTTGTAGAGTGGAGTTTTACGTTCGTACATGACCATTTTTTGCCGAGAACGGGCGCTAAGAGCTACCGCTATAAAACACAAAAACCTACATTGCAGGAACATGCGTAGGGTTTCCATACCTATAGATTAATTGTTTAATTCCTGCGTTTGTTGCAGTTACATGTTTAGTCTTGTATTCGTGGTCCCGTTTGATTGCGCAGTGTTTGGCTTTCAATTACTTGAGAATTCCTTAAACAGCAACACGTAATGGAAATCAGGTGTCAGAAATCAGCGTTTCTATGACCATGTCCTTAGCGGAAAACATTTGTTTAATTTACGATGGATACAGAGCGGTCCAGCGGCCAGTCCCGGTCATAATAAACAGCCAGTTTTAATTTGTTTCTTTCTTCCGGTCAAACGTTCGATGCCATAAATAAGAGTAAAGTGGTTCTTAGTTTCATGTTTGCTTTCGAACTTAGTGCCTCTAACATGCATCACGCGGTACAACACCCATGTTCATCAATAACTAGAAAGTGGTAGAAAATCTGAACTCCCGTTTACGAAGTCCACAGCTTGAACGTTCACTCCTTTGCATGTTGCCCAACCGTGTTGTTTTAATATGTTCGGCTCAAACGCAGGCCAGTGCGTTATTCACGTTTTCTATAACTGTATAGCTGCATTCCTTTCAAATGTTGTCTGGATGAAAGTTACGCTTTTCCCCGGCATTCCTTTACACAAAGTTTGGCGACAGCTTTTTTATCTGTGCATTACCACTTAAAGTGAAACGAAAGGCACCATTTTGTTGTCACCACATTTTGTTTTAGTGCCGCGCCAAAGCGACGTTTTACCATAAGTCGGCAATTCCTGCCGACCTCATTCACACTCACAATCACCTCAGATTCCCTTATCAAAACTGACTCGCACTCACAATCATGATTTATTAAAAACAGGATCATCACAGACACTCATTATCGTGATTCAACGCGTAACTAAAACTTACTCGCACTCACAATCACGATTTATTAAAAACAGGGCCATCTCATACACTCACCTTCACGATTAAACACAAAAAACTCACTCCCACCGTCCACGAACAATACTGATTTATTCAAAACAAGGTCATCACAGATACTCACCCTCACGATAAAACACGAAACCAAAACTCACCCACCCTCATCATCACAATCATCACGCTCTCAGGTCCTCGCGGTCATCACGTTCACAGGTCATCACAGGTCATCAAACTCACTGGTCATCACACTCACAGGTCGTCATATTTAGAGCTCATCACGGTCATCATACTCACAGCTTATCACACCCAAAGTTCATCACGGTCATCCCACTCACAGCTCAGCAGAGTCATCACACTCACAGCTCATCCCGGTCATCACACTCAGAGCTCATCACACCCAAAGCTCATCACGGTCATCACACTCACAGCTCATCACACCCAAAGCTCATCACGGTCATCACACTCACGGCTCAGCACAGTCATCACACTCACAGCTCAGCACGGTCATCACACTCACAGCTCATCACGGTCATCACACTCACAGCTCATCACGGTCGTCACACTCAGAGCTCATCACGGTCATCACACTCACAGCTCACCATAGTCTTCATACCGACAGCTCATTACAATCATCACACTCACAGCTCATCACGGTCATCACACTCACAGCTCAGCATAGTCTTCATAACGACAGCTCATGACAATCATCACACCCAAAGCTCATCACGGTCATCACACTCACAGCTCAGCACAGTCATCACACTCGCAGCTCATCACGGTCATCACACTCACAGCTCACCACGGTCATCAGCACTCACAGCTCATCACACCTCACAGCTCATCACGGTCATCACACTCACAGCTCATCACGGTCATCACACTCACAGCTCAGCACAGTCATCACACTCACAGCTCAGCACAGTCATCACACTCACAGCTCAGCACGGTCATCACACTCACAGCTCATCACGGTCATCACACTCGCAGCTCATCACGGTCGTCACACTCACAGCTCATCACGGTCATCACACTCACAGCTCAGCATAGTCTTCATACCGACAGCTCATTACAATCATCACACTCACAGCTCATCACGGTCATCGCACTCACAGCTCATCACGGTCATCACACTCGCAGCTCATCACGGTCAGCACACTCACAGCTCATCATACCCAGAGCTCATCGCAGTCATCACACTCAAAGCTCATCACAATCATCACCCTCATAGCTCATCACGGTCATCACACTCAGTGTGTGCGCGCGTGCTCGTTGCCGCATGTGTGGCACGTGTGCCAACCAGTCCTTCGATGTTCGCCTGCCGGTATGAGCATACGTATTAAAATTACAGAGGATATATCAATGGGCGAAACACTACATATGTTCACCATTAAAGCTACCAACAATTCAATTTAAAAACCGGGAATTCATAGTTCGTATGTTCAGGAACGAAATTGTTTTCGGCATCGGTAATGCGACAAGGAGACGGCGAAAATGTCCCGCAGTCTCCGAAGTATCTCTTGACACAAGGAGGGGTTGGCATGAGAGTACAGACAATTGTAACAAATCTAAGTTTATTGCTTCCGGGAACATATCTTGTAGGTTCTTTGACTCCAGAAATAACAAAATCACTAAATGTCGCGCGGGGGCTAAAGACATGTGTTAAAGCTTCGCGCGATTATAGAATTTCGGCGTTTTTCTAGTTTGGGTTAGAGGAAATGTATAATAAGTGTAGTCGTATAGATGATTGTCCACTGTAATTCCAAATGTTGTCGTGCAAGACAAACGTCATGTTCACTGTGTACAGCCCCTTAGAGCTGTGTGTATACGGCAGTAGCCGATCAGTCGAGCCTTCAAGGACATTCGGGTAGTGACTCGTAATCAATCACTGATGTGAGAAATGAAATCTTTATTTCAAGAAATTTACTCTGGCGGGCCTCCAGACAAAAAGCTACCATATGGTAACTTGACTGGGTCTGAGGCCCTAAAGCAAAACAAGCATAGCAATCTGGCAATAAAGTGGGATACATTGAAAAGCCTCGTTATAGAGCATATGGAGTTTATCTTACCAACTAGGCATATACTTCAGTATCAATAAACAGAGTAAACAAGTGAGAGCGCAGAAACGTTCGGCAGCAAGCATATTATGCGAAAGCGCGAAAAAGAAAAAGTGTAATACTGAGACATCCGCGTTAGATAAAACACGTATACAATTCAGCTCTAGTCAGAGAGTATAGACCTTTTTCACTAGGGCGCCGCCATCTTGAATTGTCGTCACTTCCAGTATGGGCGAACCCATTGTTTTGCTGTCGCCACGCCAATAGAAAACAGATGGGATATAAGCGTAACCGTCACATATTCTCGTTTTGCCTCCGCTCTATTCATTTACTATTTACAGGTTGGAACGTTTTATTATTTTTTCGTCTCCCATACCGGATACGCCTATTAGGTGGCTGGGGACGAGAGTACACGAAAAAGGTCTATATATTTATGTTTTCTAGATGGTACCTGTTGAGTAGAGAAGGTAACATATGGCGAAGGGATTGTTAAGCATGATTCGTGCGGAAATGAGGAACATACCATATCTCAGAGCAGCGCATGCTGATCGAGATTTCCTTTTTATTCAAGTCCGAGGTACGCCAAAGAAATTCAATGAATTCATTTGTTCCGAAAAGGAAAGCATACAAAAGACGATACACGTGCATATTTGTAATGGCTATAATCCTGAATTTTTCGAACAGCGGTATGGTGTGATATAGGTACTGTACATCAGCGATGATACGTATACATCTTTTTTTGAAGTAACAGTATTTTGTTTAAATTCGAACTTGTTGTTTTGCCCCACACGAGGTGACAATAATTTATATGAGACCGGAAAAGGGCATGATAAATCATGAATTTAATGTTAACAGGCAAAATTGAGCGGCATCTCCTAACAACGCCAATGACTCTGCACAGCCTGCTGACCAAATTATCTATATGGCGATCCCACGACAGATGTTCAGAAAAAGTTACGCCCAGCGTTTTGTGGTGCTTAACTATGTCGATTACTGTACCACTTAAGGCTGAGAGATTTAGTGAAGGAGACCTGCTTATTCAATGACCGAAATATGAGTGCCTTGGTTTTGTTTACATTAATTTTAAGGCCATTCACCTCAGACCATCTGCCAAATTAGCGAGAATATCGTTCTTCTTAATAATTAAGCTTTCTGCGTCTACGCCCGACACAAAAAGGCTGGTGTCGTCGGCATATATTACAAACTGCGCAAGAGTACTAACCTTTACCACGTCGTTTATAAAAATGTTAAAGAGCAGAAGGCCCAGTATGCTACCGTGAGGCACGCCGCAGGTTACGGCTTTGAGGGAAGAAGATCGCCCGTCAATGCTGACACTCTGCTGGCGATTGGAGAGATAGGAATCTAAGAGTGAGAGTGCTGGACCACGTATTCCATAGCACTTTAATTTATCAAGGAGTATTTAATGAATGAGGCAGTCAAACGCCTTACTAAAATCAATAAAAATACCTGGTGTTAAAAGCGTGTTTTGAATGTTATTTAGAATTATCTTTTTCTGGAGTAAGAACGCTGACTCTGTCGACCTTCCCTTTCTGAAACCAAACTGGGCGTCAGTTATTATTTCATATCAACCAAGGAAAGTTTTTACGCGAGTTTTGACAAGCGTTTCTAGTCCCTTAGAAAAAAATTGACAGCAGTGGATATTGGTCTATAGTTGGTCATTAGGTTCACATCACCTCATTTGTGGATTCGCAGTAACAATGCCAAGTTTCATATTTGCGGGGAACTCACCGCAAGCCAAGCTGAGGGTAAATATATGTGCGAGGTACGGTGCAATTATGTCAACGACAAGCTTGACTGGTTTCATTTGAAATTCGCTAATATCACGACTGTCACTATTTTTGAGTGAGTCGCATGAATATTTTGTAGAATAGGAATAGCCAAACACTAACAATTCGCGAAAGGCAGCATATTCCCTGTATATTTTAAACTCCAGCGCGTGAGCCGTGACAATCATAAAAAAATGTCGGCACATAAATTGCGCAAACGCTTGCTCAATGCTGCTTGTGCGAGCATGTGGTTTGAGCTCGCGGTTGTTTTACTCCTCCTCTCCCACAAATCAAGCACTAAATTATGCCACGAAGTTCGTGCCATTAGCTTTGACAGCCTTGTAAACTGAATATGAAAAGGGTATCGCTGTATGTTGACAGCGCAAACGCTGCTCTCTTTTTTTATCTTGAACTGTTAGTGTTTACAAGTGAAACAATTCGCGTTTAGCAGGTTATGAACGTCAAGGATTTGTTATCACCAATATTAAGCGAAAGTGAAAGGCGTTTCATATATCTTCGAATGAAATCTAGGAACTTATCGTCTGCAATTGATCTATCACAGTGAACAATCGATTGAGATATTATATGCTACCAAATAAATGTAGCAGCCGTTAAACCGAATTGCCAACAAGTCCAGGAGTAACAGGCGTACTTGAGCACAAAGACGTGTAAGCGTACTTTTTGTTTTACGGAACTCCACGCTACAACATGAAGAAACCGTTACACAGGCGCTTTCGTTTTAATATTTGTTTCAGGATTAGCGACCATGCCTAAGACGAGCACGCTAAAAAATAGTAGCTTCTACCCTAGAGCGTACCGACGTAGCGCTCGTTTTCCTCCTTCACAAAACAACAAAACCCCACGCGTGTTCGGTGCCGTGCAGTCTTCAGAGGTGCGGTCGAGGCTGAGCGGGAGAGCCCTGGCCCCTCTCCCGTCACCCCGCAACCAGATTTGTACACGTAACTAAAAGAAAGTCAGCAATTACATTTACAATTACCCAAGGCTAAATTACAAGTAATAACAGTTACAGTTACTCCTCCATAAAACTGAGTGACTGTTAACTCAAAAAGTAATCTGTTACTTTCGCGACGTTACTTTCAACCTCACTGCCCTAGGGTAAGACACACAAACCAAAGTGATGTCGAGGCGTTTGTTGTTGCCGCCAGTCACAATTTTACGACCTTGAGCAACAGCTCGCTCTCGAAAGTATTGCAGGACATCTTGCTTCGTTTTCCGAGTGAAGACGTCGTCCGCCGTGCTGAACACCCTCTCAATCGAGGCATTCACGAATGTCTGACGCACTCCATTGCATGCTTCTTCCGAATGATGTAACAGCTTTCTGCCCTGGTAAAAACGTAAAGCTTCGTTAATTTTTTGTATTTTTTTGTGGCCGTTACTGTGCACGTTATTCCTGATCTAATTAAGAACCCCTCCACATTTCGGTTAGATTATTTCTGAAACTGAGGGAGGGGGGGGGGGGGGGAGAGACCTTGTTAGGTATATTTTACGAAACTCAAAGCGCTGCGCTAAAAAAAAAAGCTAAAATGAGAACGCAAATAGGTAGATGCGAATGAATCGCTGAAATATAGACCTGACAGTCAAAAAGTAAAGGAAGCATACGAGTATATTAAGCTTCAAATTTCCCTACCTGTTTCGAATACATCCAACACTTCGGCACATGCAGACAATGACATCTCACTTGTTTCTCGGCTGATACTATAGAGCGAAAACAAAAATACAGAAAAGACCACTCGCGCTTCTGTTTCGCACCACGTGACAGTGCTTTTGTACTTATCCTTTGGCGACGGACCCGGGGATGTATTGCATTCACGAAGGTTGATTTGTCCATCATTGCGAAACACTCCAGAAGCCACGAGACGTCATGACTAAAATAAGCACACTGATTTAACATAAGACAACATTTCATTAGATATTTCGCCTCCGAATGTGGAAGGCATATGCTGTGTTCCTACCATTCGATCTCTACTTACTGAAGGTACAGTGGCTAGAGGTATGAGCTAGAATGTGCAAACGGCGACCAGGCAGTACAAACCAGGCTATGGCACCGCTTCCGCGCGTGCGTCGGGAGTAGGGAGGCGAGTGGTCGTGGGGGAGGTATCGCACGCAACGGGTGAGCAGATACACTAGGGAGTTTTCGTAGATCGTTTCCGCTGTCCCGCAACGCTCTTCGCAACCAGCTACTCTAGCCGGAACCCTACAGTCAAGGCCATCGGCGCGCTGGCGCAGTAGCGGCTGTTTCGTTGCGGAGGGCTTAGCGGAGGGGGAAACGCGGTCTACGAAAACTCCCTATTGAAACACCTCCACTACCGTTCTGATACCTGCTAGACCGCGTGGTCTCCACTGCTCGGCAGCCGTTGCGCATTCCAGCTCATAACGCTAGCCACTGGACCTATCGCGTAAAAAGAGAAGCTTACAATGAAATGATCCAGGCAGCATTGATCATATATTGGACTGCCAGCTTTGACGATTACATTATCTTTCCCTCTCAAGCCTCACTGTTGCATCTCCCAGGCCTAGCTTTTGTGGTGAACCCGGCCCAGCTACTCTGAGTCACTAGTATACATTACTTGTATTAAAACGTTAAAATGTTGCAAGGGTACATCGCGAAACATCACACAAAATATGGACGCTAAACATAACAGGTTTAACTTCGTTGGAGTTTACTGTTCCTGACAATTTCAATTCAGTTAAAGGTGGCAAACTAACCGTAAGTCATAGCCTATGAGGCGACATCTGTTTTTGCAGAAGCAAACAAGAGTTGTTGTCTTCATTCCACTAAGGACAATTTTCAACAAATAATTTTCATGCCGTCTCGCCGTGACGTACGAACACACACAATCTGCGGCACATATCGCAAGGTATTCAAAATGTCACTCGAAGCTGATCAATTACGACGCCACTTTGCTGCACCTGTCCAGTGATGATAGGGAAGTACTGCGAGGTGCGTGCAAAGATGACATTTATAGGTGAAAACGAGTAGTAAGGGGAATGCGAGTCACTTGTCTTTATCGCAGTGCGAAAGTTATATTTTGCGCAATCGCAGAAATTCTACGCACGCTGCCCTTAACAGCAGCCTAAAACCACACGAGCCTTAGTTTGCCACGGTGGGGGTAGCGTGCAATTGCCACGTAAGGGCTCGTTCACACTTGCGGAAAACGTACTTGCCGCCGACCGAATACACAGGGCGGAACAAGACCGCGCCGTCCACATTCCGTTGCCGCGCGCCGCGTCAGCGCGCCCCCGGTCTCTCGCGGATACCAGTGCAGACTGCCCGTGGCTCGAGCAATGTTCGAAAAATTGCTCTCGCGGACTTCCTCTTGCGGTTAACGCTAACCCGCAGTGCCGAGAAGGCAGTGTCAAGCGAAACTTCAAACCCCGCGCAGAAGTTGCAGAAGCGAGAGCTTCCTAGCCCACCAAGATGCCCCGAGAAATCACGTGACCAAAACAGTTCAAGCAAATTTCAGCGCTCACAAATCATCACGGCCATCAGACTCGCATGCCATCACAGTCCTCACAAGCACAGCTCGTCACACTCACAGCCCGTCACGGTCATCACACTCACAGCTCATCAAGGATCCTCACGCTCAGGAGTTTTTGGAACTCACAATCAGACCCATTAGTTCTCAAAACTCCCGCTCACACTCACGAGTTCTCAGAGCTCACGCTCACACTCATGAGCCTTCAGAACTCATGCTCACACTCACGAGCTTTCAGAACTCATGCTCACACTCACAATTTTCCGAGACTCGCGGTCTCACTCACGCTCACCTCATATCTGGCTATGAGTGTGAGTGATCGCACGCATGAGTGAGGAATGCCAAGGTATGCGTTTTACATGCTGTGATTAACGAAACCTCTGCTCCTCAAACGCAGGTCTGACTCCGTCACATGGAACCCCCACAAGCTCATGGGGACCCACCTGCAGTGCTCCACCATTCACCTAAAAGAAGACGTACGTCTTGTTAAATCGCGCATTTGTATTTTCATAGACACGTTTGAACCGAACTGTCCGGTGCATGGTGGAAGAAGTGAGAGTTGTCGCATACAAGGCCAGAAAGGAGGTCGGAATTCCACTCGGGTTTCGCGCATCTCCCGGCGGAGCGCAGTTGGGTTGGGACTCGGCGCGCAGGCGCGGCCTTAAAAACGTGAGCGAGAGTAAGAGAGGTTCCTCGACCTTCTGTCATGCTGCAACATCTCATGGCGTTTGTCAGAAATGGGAGCGAGCTTTCGACACACTTGCTCTGTGGCGAGGCGGCGCCGTTCAGTCATCTTCTATCTTCTTCGTTTCTGATTGAGTGGACTCATTTTGTAAAAAAAAAAGGAAACAACGAAGGAAAAACTTACTTTAATTAAATGTTTTTAAGCAAAATGTATTAAGATCTTGTCGGACAAGGTTATTTTCATTGATGTAAAAAACAGCATCGCTGTGGACGGTTGAAGTGTTTGACAAAGCAGAGGACGGCCGAAAAGCTTCATACGGGACGATACGCACACAGGGGACGGGCGCAAGGCTACAACGATTGTTTTACCTTACCTCTCCGTTTCAATAGATGAAATTCATAATGTCAGTACCCCGCAGCGGTCTTTCGTGCTTTGTCTCATTTCGTTGCTTGAAAGTGAAGTGAGTAACTTTGTATCTGTTCATTGAAAAACGATTGACACTCCATTGTAATTTGGGTTGAGGTAATGCATCTGTTGTAGAATGTGAAGTACGTTCTTGCACCGGAAGGGGCGATTTGGTTATCGCGAGCCCCTTTGCGATGAAAGGGAGAAGCCAGGAGCGCTCGAACGCGAACACCTTCTTTTTTTGCTGCTGTACTGAGAGAAGAAAAGGGCATTCGAAAGTAAAATGTCAAGCTGAAGTTGATAGTCTTACTCGATCTTCCAACGTGCGCATCCTTTTGCGCAACATCAACTTTTACACACTTCGTCAAAACAAGAGCTTAGCTCGGCAGTACTTTTGATGGTAACTTGCAGTATCATATCGCGCAAAGACAGTTTCTTTTTACGGTGTATCTTGAATTAAATGGGGTTGGAATGTAATTTACGATAGAGATATGCATAGGGGACGAGGTAGAGGTTTCCATAGAGGATTTAGTAGAGGTATAGAGGAACATAGCGTAACCAGTAGCCCTATGTTTAATGTCTATGATCATTTAGAACATGCGCAAACATCAAATGTGTTGTTTGGAGGTATGAACAACCGAAAAGATAGACCGCTTTAAAGTCCACTTTGATGTCTTCGTTGTAGACTGGAAATTTAGCCGTGAAGTACGACTGCTAGCCTCTTTTCTTTTTACATACATTGCGTTATTATTACATGACCACTTGCCGATGCGGTGCTCATCCAGATCTAAACGGGCAGTGGCGGTAATCAAACCCAAGAATAACGTCTGGGATTTCCTTTGTAAATCTCGAAGATCCAGATATTCCGTCATTTCTCTTGGTATTAAGAAAACGCCTCTGGTAGAATTTCCTTTTTCTTTTTATTGCTCATTAAACAGTGCCAGCAAGTATTCATATTTGTTTTATTGGCTTTGTATCCGAAAAAATAGGTCAACGTTCGTATGACGTGAGGGTATTGCTGTGGCTTCATTCCCCCGGTGACCGGGCGATTGGGTTTTGCGTGCAGGGCTTGCTGCTGAGCTGCAACCAGATGTGCGCGGAATACCTGTTCCAGCAGGACAAGCACTACGACGTGTCCTACGACACCGGGGACAAAGTGCCCCAGTGTGGTCGCCACAACGACATCTTCAAACTCTGGCTCATGTGGAGGGCCAAGGTGAGGCTACACATGAACCTGTTATACATGTATGTGTGCCCAGAGTAGATTCGGGACGCCAAAATATTCGCGAGAAAAATGAGTTCGACATTCTGAGCGAGCGTGACTCCGAATGTTGAGAACTCCCAGCGCAGAGATGGCTGGAAGTCTGAAGAGGACTCTGAGATGCTGCTTTGCAAATTTCCTCCTCTCGCACTGACTGCTGAAACTTCTTTAAATGGAAGGGACGAGGTAGAGAAAGCACGTGAGGATAATCAAGGCCTCACTATGAACAAACGATGCAGGATAATTATCATGTAAGTATTTTTGTATAAATGGTGTTGATGACCTTATCAATCCAAACGACTATTCAGTCGTTCTTACAACAATGACCACTCCAGGGAGGAGTTTTAGCTACATTATCGGGTGGCTACAGTGGAGATTACGCTGCGAAAACGAGTTAGACAAAACGGTGCCTGCACATAGAAAGCTCAAGCTTTTACCGAATGTGAATTGAGAGGGTGCATCTTAGCTAATAAAATTTTAGGGAATTGCTCCTTTTCTGCGAAAAATGAAACCAACGAACTTGAGAGGGTCAAGGGTGGACGGTCTCGCAGACGACTGAGTTAGAGAGGCGCCATCTCTCCGGTAGACGCTGTGAGCAGACGACAGAATGCTTCATCTGCTCGCTGCATCTATCGGTATATGGCGTCGCGCGTCACAAGCATCGCTAGCTCAGTCGTCTGCGAACCCGTCCACCGTTGACCCTGGAAAGTTTATTAGTCTCATTTTGCAGAGAAAGGCAGCTATGTCTTAAAATTTCATCGGCTAAAATGCACAACCTAAATGCACACTAAATTACAAATAGCGCGAAGAGAAAGACAGACGAAGAAGTACCTAAATGCACATTCGGTGAAAGTTTGAGCTTTCTATGTGCAGGCAGTGATTCTACCGGCTTGTTTTACAGTGTAAGATTACCTACTTTAGCCACCCTATACTTAGAGAGCATAGTTAAGCCTACTCTGCACGTTAAATAAAAAAATGCCTTCGAAATTCGCAATTCTCGAAAACGTTTAAGTGTTTTACAAATCGGGGATTCCGGAGCCATTTGAAGAGTTTGAAAGTCATGATTCTGGAGACGATTGACTTTTTTGTTTTCTATCAAATACATAACCACTTCAGTTTCATTGTAATAACTTGAGGCAATGAGAAAAACCCAATGGGGTTTCTCATTTGGGTTTCCGTGCCCATTGGAGTCGAACTCCAGTGGGCACGCGGTATCAAGAGGGCGTTCTCCCTCCTGTCACCGAGGTTGGCAGCCACAGGAACGTGCTTCTAGTTGCATTTCCCATTGGTTAAGACTGATTGAAGGATGACTGATTTTTCAGTGCACCGCAGTGCGATATATACTCACAGATTTCTGACTATCTATTTGTTCTTCACTTCTAGTTTCGTAGACGGACTTGATATAGTCGGTTCCTATGCTTAACTTCGTCTTACATTGCAGGGAACATCCGGCTTTGAGCGCCAGATTGATCACCTGTTTGACATGTCAAAGTAAGTAGCACAGATTGTGCGCACAAGCTATACGCGGAAATAAATAGGTTTACGTTATTATGAGACACAAGAAAATGCCATAAAACTTTTTTTTCAGCAGGCGCTCAATTTTTACATTTTAACGCAAAATGTACAAGCTATGAAAACCTGTTTTTTTTTCCTCTCCAATTAGGGTGTTTAAATACTTTGTACACTAAAAAAAAACGATTGGAGAGTCAATCACCACGATCGGAGGGAACCTAACGAAACAAACAAGCACAAACAAGAAAGATAGCAAACGGTTCAACCCAAAAAAAGAAGGCTACATCGATCATTCTCAGGTCAAAATGGCTCTCTGACCTCGTGTCATTCACCAATAGCCGTAGATATTAGCTGCATCGTCGGCTCTTGGAGATCTCTGCCAACAAGTCAAAAACAAGTGTCTTAACAGAGCGGGTGAAGAAAGGCTAATAACACGGTTCAGCGAACATATTTAAGGGAGGTATCCTATTAGTAAGCACTCGAACAAACATTTCATTTAATAAATGATGCCACTCTTAATGTTCTGCCAAAGCTTAAAATGTCCACAGTAAGTAAGCACATATACAGACATTGTATAAAATATGTTAACATATGCTTTAGTTTACATATGTTTTAGTTTAGTTATAGTTTCCGCTGCGAAATAACACCATTTGTCATCACACACGCCTCTCCAACATTTGTCACAATAGTCGTACAAGGTACCTGGGTTTTAAGTCGTTCATTTGATCTTGCAGGTTTCATTCGAAGCAGTGTATATTTGAGTTTAATGTTTTGCCTTTGTCAATTTTCGTAAACATGCTTATCACGCGCTCCGTTTTCGTCGTCAGAGTGCAACACCGGCGATTGCAGCGAAATGTTAGTGCATGGGACTACTCAGTTCCAATATTCACTATTCACGACCGATATTTTTTTTTCAGCTACCTGGTAAAGAAAATTAAGGAGAGGCCTGACATGTTCTACCTATTATTAGAGGTGAGCAAAATATTGTACACGTCAAGCTTCATTGGCGGCAGACAGTGTCTTCTCGCAATACAGCTTGCGCCTTCAGTGAGGTCCCACTTGCCATATATACATGGTGTATCGTTTTAGGCTTTAGAGATTTGTTTAAAGAGAGCCGTTAATGCTAATGGTAACAATAGGTCGGCTAGTTAACTAAATATGTTATTTCAGTTAATGGTTCCAATTCTAGTTTTATATGATCCTATTAAGAAACTTGCTAAGCGTCATCGAAAGCCACTAAATAAGCCAATTTTAGAGAGACACGGAGAAGGTGAGAAGCATGGTGAAGTGTTAGAGTTGCCCCTCGAGCAGCGGGAGCAAGGCCACCGGTTTGATAACGCGACGGCGCGGTTCTTCCGTCTCTTATCATCCGCGCTTCTTCAACTCCATCCTTGTGCTTGTTGCAAGAGTGATAACTTTAGCGCACTTCTGCGCCTCCCACGCGTTCGAAGTCTTTCTACAAATTACTGATTTAGTGGTTTTCGATGAGGCTCAGTAAGTTTCTAATTGGAACCATATGTTTATTTTCACCAATTAAAAGTTAATTGACAAATTTTAGTTATTTAGTCGACTTGTCGTGACGATTAGGCCCCTATATTATGCCCCTCCGGCCGTAATAACTCACCTGCACAGACCGCGTTAGCGTAGATTTGGCGACTTTCCTAAAACAAATTTATAAAAGCCACCCCCCCCCCCCCTCCCTTCCAAAAAAAAATAGTGTAGGTTTTTTACTAGCGAAATTAAAAGGCGTCCCTGGTTCTGGTACACGCATGACGATTTTAACTATGCTCTAAAAATCTCCGCCGTGCACACTGTTTAGGAGTGTACACGCAAAACCAAAAATTGTTTTTCCTTTAGTCAGTTTAACCGTAGGCGTAACGAATGAGGAGGGCGAGCGTTGTCATGCTGCAATGGACATCCAGTCTAAGTGACAAAGGGGCGTCCACACCTTTTATCACTAAGACTGAATAGGCACGAGCGGCCATACAGTCTCAGTGAGGTCTTCGACGGGTCTCGCCTGTGCCTCGCGGGAAAGCGTACTTTTAAGCCCCAGTCACATTGCTCCACCCCACCAAAAGACAAGGCGTTTGCTGCAGGCACGATGGAGAGATTTCTTTGTGGACACGCCTGAAGCATTGTTTTAAGCATCCCTGCATCACACATATGTATGCTTTGAAAATGTCTGTAGGCAGTTTTTGTCTTACCAATATCACATGACCGTCGTACAAGGAATGCCTCAGACTATCTTATGTAGGACGCATATAGCAGTGTGAACACGGCTTTAGAGTGCACGATGGAGTAATTTGAAAGTGGCAGAAAAGTTGGGGGTGGATTCAGGCCCAC
Organism: Ixodes ricinus; assembly: GCA_037355805.1. Lineage (NCBI taxonomy): Eukaryota > Metazoa > Arthropoda > Arachnida > Ixodida > Ixodidae > Ixodes > Ixodes ricinus. The sequence continues at coordinate 26,116 of JAZHYW010017260.1, forward strand.
GTGCGTAGCTTTAGCACTTGGTGGGAGCGGAAGCGCAGGCTTTCTGTTTTAAGTAGGTGATCCGCGTACATGCTGTGGGAAAACAGAACTGGTGACCGATGAACTCACTGCTACATATCTCTAACGTCACTGCTCGGCGCGTTCTGCTCACCTTTCAGCCCGAACTAGTGAACGTTTGCTTCTGGTACATTCCGGAGAGGCTTAGGAACACTCCCCATAGCAAGCAGAAGGAGGAACAACTTGGAGTGGTGAGTTTTAGCTCCCTTTTCTCTGTGACTCCCCACCGGTGTCTTATTCCTATTCTTCGTAGTGTTTCGTCGGCCTTCTATGTTTTTTTTATTCTGCATGGGCGATTTGAAAAAGCAAAAACAACTTGTAAGCACTTATCCTCAAAAAAAAAAAAAAGACAGGAGGAGGTTATACAATAATAATTCCTGGAGAAGGGGAACAAATGGGACAAAGGACAAACAGAAATCTCCAAGCTGGACGGCTAGATAGTATTTCTATATTTGGGATGTGCGCTTTTTTAATTAAGATAAAGAAAATAGCTGAATAGCCGGTGGAATAGGGGTAATGAACCATGTTTTGGTAATAGCTCATTGCTTAATGACGGTGCAGCACAATTCCTCTCACCTTTGCTGGCCCTCGCGCTCCAGTAACTATGTCAGCCACCGATGACAATAAAAAATGCCACGAGGGCGCTGCTTCGATGGAACTGTGTACTACCATGTGTCGTTGCAGCCCCCAAAAAAACTTCAGTCGCGACAGTGTGCGCATGCACAGAATGCCACAGATTGTTTTTGTGTGTTTGTTTTTTATGGAGAAAAGCGCCGAACGTAGCAATTTTTATATATTTGGTTGCTATACATAAGAATAGTTTTTTCATAATAAGGTTGTCTGATGTGGCTGAATACGGGCTTGATTTGTTCTAGTCACTGACAGTCCAGGAAACGCATGGCATGGCGAGTTCGGATCACCTGCTTCCGCATAATATTCGTTGATTAGCTGATAAGAACGCCAAAGAGCAAATCACGAAGTGTCAACGTAATAAGCCAAGCCCTGTTTTTCTTAAGTTGCAGGCGAGTGTAGTGACCTAACGATGCCCGTTCTTTATGCTCGCCTTGCAGGTAACAGCCCAGTTGAAGGCCCGGATGATGAACACCGGCACGCTAATGATCACCTACCAGCCCATCTGGGACAAGCCCAACTTCTTCCGCAACATCGTCTCCAACGCCGGTGTCCGCCCAGAGGACATCGACTTCCTGGTACAAGAGATGGACCGCCTGGGACACGACCTCTAGACTGCCCTCCTAGGAACTGACCGCGAGGAGTTTGCCCGGTTCCCTTGTTCCGTTCGCAGTACTGCCTTCACGTTCGTTGACTTACTTCCGTCATTGTTCGGTTCAAGAGAATTCCCTCCCGGCGTTCAACCTAAGGGCCAAAGTAGCCTTTGGGCAACCGCACTCTCGAAGGTTCGTGAGTGTGCACTGCGCCACAATGCACTCGGACAGCAACAAACGCTGCTCTTCCTTTAATTGATTTTAACCCATCAGAGGGGCGACCGGTGTCGTGCTCCAATGACCATGCTGTTTCAATGGCGTGCATTTCGGCCACTGAAACTGCATCACCGTGAGGGAGGCCTACCCCACGTCCCTATGATTGGCTAAACAGCATCGAGGAGAATCAGCGATTGGTGTGTAATGTGCATCGCAGTACACATACATGATTTTCCGAGAATGTAGGGGGCCCTTCGCTTCAGCGAGTTATAATTGATGAACAATCCTGTTATTAATTATTTATATATGTACTTTTACCTTTTATACCAACTGCGGTCGGCATATACGAGCCAAGATGGGTTGCATTCTTATCAAAACATATATTTTCGGCAGGAAATCCTTCATTCTATAGTTGCGGGCAAGCGCTTATGGTATACAAGGCAAACACTTCACTTCTCATCTCGAAGCTGCGTAGCTTTATAGACAAAACGACTCAAGGTCAGAAAAAGAAACGCGCATTTGACACAGCGGTTCTCGTGTCTCCGCTATTAAAACGAATATGCTGAATGTTAGTAGAATATCTGCGGTGCCAATCGCCGTGTGTTGTTCGGCGAAGTCTGACTTCACATTAGCGCTCATATTCGGACGCGCTAAGAACGTATGCCTTTCCCTGCATGTCCAGTGCCAGTGGTGTGACGGCGACTGACCTGCAGCGTCCTATGTTCTCTGTCACGGGGCACTTCTTGGGGTGCGCTTGCCGACTACTCTTGTTGTGAGACTTCTGTGATTCTGTTACATTATAGGTTTTAAGGCAGCACCATATAACGTTTCTGTTTACAAGGTGTCAAAGCAAGTGTATGATATCTTTAACTAAAATGTGTTATTATATTGTATAGAAAGAAATATCGGACGCGTTTTTGGCTTTGGAAAGAATTCTAGGCAGTGTTGTGTTTTCGGGGGGTTAGAAAGCAGACGCGGAGGTATTGGCGGCGCATGACCATATGCCGTTGCCACGAATGACTCACCACAAAGAGATGCCAAGCATCGAACGACAAACGTTGATTTGTAGATGTGGCCACAGAATGAGACGGTTCAGCCGCTTCTGCGTCTGTCCATCTCCGAAGGCCGCGAAAGTCTTGAGGATTACCAGCTATAAGTCAAGGCCCGCACCTTTCCTTATCCAACGTCATCACAAGTGAACTTCTGTACCGCCGGCTTTGCACAACAAAATCAACACTGGCGTGCGGGGAGGCCAAAACACACATGTGCACCGTTCTTCCGCCGACACCACCTGGAGTGGTTTGGCATTTCACTCATTCTAACGCAATGCGCAGGCATTGGTGTGTACGTGGTATTGACTTCAACCGCTTGACTAGCGCTTGAAAACGTTCAGAAGCGCACCGGAAGCGGACTGGGACGTCATGCTCTTCAGCCACATTTGCCTCTCAACGTATAGCGTTCGACGTTCGGCATCTCTGTGTGGACGGCCCTCGAACCTTGATCGAGGATATGCTCTCTTAGCGCACAAAATACAGCAGCAAAATCCCAAGTCTTCCAAATGCGGGTTTCGGGGAAGGAGCGCGGAGCAGCCAGGCGATCTGCTGGTCTCCCGACCCCTCCCGCACTTATAGTCAGTGTGCCAGGGACTGCCTGCTACGTGTTCTAGAAGAACGTCTATGTGTACGTGTAATAGAAGAAAGAGCGTTAGTGCATACATTCGTCGTGTGCTCCAGAGCGACGGACTGTTGTTGTTGAGTATTGCAGAGTTTAACCATGTTGCGTAGTTCACTGTTTCAAGGGTACGTACACGTTGACGCGTGTGAAACTTCACGATGAACCGCGCCTGTAAAAAGTTTTGTTTGTTTTTGATTTAGGCATAATAGGAAAAACAAATCATTACAGATATTACATAACTGTGTTTTAATAGCACTTTTGACACGATGGAAGCTACGTAAAAAAATAAGATATTTGCTATTTATACAGCAAAAACAAAATTCTAGAACTGATTACCTCGGATGACGTTTTGGTTTTCAGTTGTCAGTGGAAAAAGTCAACAAACTCGATGCTGTTGAATATTTAACCCAACTAATTATTAGAGGTTGTATATGTATTGTAACTACTTCGATGCACTTAAGCCTTATAGTAGTACAAAGCAGCACTATCATCTCATAGGTTCAATCAATTACACTATTCGTGGTAGAAAGTTAATAATATATAAAGACCGAAACTATTCCGTGCTTTACTTTTTTGCACTTACTTAGGTTACTTTTACTTAATGAAACACGCAACTCGAGCTATCGTTTTAAAGGAATTTCCGAATACCATTCCCAGTGATCTGAGACCTGTTCCGTGAATGTACATAGCCGAGCCCGTCTACGGTTGGAGGTGCTTGAACCTAATATATAAATATTTATTTATTTATTTTTACCTTTTAACCTTCTCAGCCTTGAGTGTCTTGATTAAAGACATGAAGTTGTGAGCGCGTCGTTCCATGCTTTTATTCCTCACTCCTCGTTTTGTTTGAGGGTACAGTATTATTGCAGTCGATGACATACCAGAAGGCACGTCTCTGCGGTTTCTGCATACATTTGCTGCACTTAACGAATGGATGCTTTTCCGAGGCACTTTAGGAAAGGTTCACAAACCAGGCGACGCTGAAAGCGGCTTAAAATAATACAAAAAAATCGTAAGAGCACAGTGCCATAAACAAATATTCTGTCGATTCGAAGCCCAAACTTTCTTGTCCGATTTCAATGACGTGCCCCACGAGAGCGGCTACCAGTCTTTCTTTTTCTTTGATTTTACTCTATAGTACCTTGTGTGATAAAATCTAGAGTAGAAGCTCCACCTCCAGAGCGAACTTCGTACCTTCAATAACGCTTCGGCGTACGTGCTTCCAAACATGACGGAAGGTCAATGAGAGCGTCTTGAAGGCAGAGCTTCACTTGCTTAGCTTATGTTGCAACAGTCTGCATTATCAAATAGCCTAGTTCAGTTGGCGAACTCTAAACGAGCTCTGCTTACAGAAAAGACGAGAAATAGATTAAACGTTAAATTGTCTGTATGAAAAAAAAATGTCTTGTGCTGACGGGTTACAGAAAATCTTCTTAAAGTGTGTGAACGAAGTGTTCTTGTCATGTTGGCGAACAGAGTTGGTAGAACGTTTCCAAGTGGACCCCGACAGACACAAGGCCGCGCCCGAAGTTATTATATTAACGTGTGATAGGCAAGTAAGGCAAATGTGATTACATATCCTTTAGGATTTTTTGTTTTCGTTAAACAGCACAGAGGAAAACATATACGATATTCCACATCATCTGTTAGCAGCTCAGCAACGCCTACGCTAATTTCTTAAAACACTAAACCTCTAACAAAAAAAAATTAGTCGAGATTTTTATTTCTTAATTTTCAGACTACTTTACTTATCCATTTTACGTGTCTAAAAAAAATGCTAGAACTAAGTTATCTTGTTCCATATATTTCTCTCTCTCTTAGTTTATTTTTGAAGGACTTCTCTATGATACGATTTGAGGGTGGGCGAGCTGGTTTGTCGAATCCTCGAGGTCTAGGAACTTCGCAGTTCAGACCAAACACAAATCCCAATTATTGTATCGTTTGCCACACCATTTCCAGATGGAGTTGCCTCAAGGGTGCACAAATCGAACAAACAAAAAAGTTGCTAACATGAATCTGGCCGTCGGCCTCTGGTGAAACTGAGAAACAATGTCGAGAAGCTCTGCATCATTCGTACCTTCCAGTGACATAGATATCCGCTCAGGGATCGAGCGCGAACTCTTACTAAGGGCAGTCGGGTTCGCCTCAATGCAACAGACTAGTCGTCTGCTTTTTTCCCTGCCAGGTCAGCTCTTGAACGTAGGTTCAAAATTAAAATAAAATAAAGTTAAAAAGCGTCAAAAATGATGTGTCTGAACCAAACCTCTGCCCCGAATTCGCCAGTTTGTCCTCCATGTCGTTTTTTGTTTTGTTTTCGTGTTCCAGTTACTAAAAGGCACAGCCTGGCCAACAGTAACCCTTTACTTCCTGCGGACAAAAAAAAAACACAAAAACACTACGCCGGACGAAGACGAAAGACGTTATAAATTGCAAAACGACATGTGGATTGCTGCGTTCCTGCGCATCCAATTGTCGGGCCAAACTAAAACTGCATATCATCTTTAAAAATATAAAAAAAAAACGCTTGATTTTTTTTTTTTTACAACTGGTGTTAATCTGAATAATTATGTCTACTCTTATTGACAACTTCAATGCCCTGAGTATCTTATCTTAGATTGCCGCATTAGCTGATAAGAACGCTTAAAAATTAATCACGAAGCAAGAAGTGTGAACATGTTCCTTAATTCGTTTCTTAATCTGTCAGTAAATATATTAACCTGACCTGAAGTGTTCCGTAAATACAGAACCGGCAAGAAAAACCGCCTTCTCAAATACATCGGCAGTTCACCCGCTTCAAAAATTAAATTGAAGACGAAAGAAGAGCTTGGGTTGAACGACAGCGCGCCCTGTGGTCGCTGGAAAGTATGAACACGCAGAATGAAGGCCAGCAAAATTCTAGGTGCCAATTCGCCGCCACGCGTCTGCCTGTGTCGGTATTTACCGCTTTTTCCCTCGTGCCCGAATGTGTGGTGTCGCTCGCCCCTAGCCGTTCCTGTCGAGTAGAAGTGTTTTCCCCGTCGTCAGAAGCGCCCGGAGTCCTGAGCGTAGCTTTTTCGGCGGCCACTGACGCCTTTTCTCAGTGGTCTGGATGTCAGCCGTCGCACTTTCACGAAGGATGGATTCCACCGAGTAGCTCAGTCGACACTCTGAGTCCGTCTTTCCGGTCAGCAAAACCTAATATGAAAAAAAGGCCACGGTATTTCCCGGCATTTTCTTGATCCCGCGCTTTTTAAATTACACTTAACCCAGTATACGGCTTCCGAGGAGACATATATTGTGCGTTCTTGTTTTATTATGTTTTAACTGAGCTGAAAGCTGCATAGGACACAGCATCTACACTCTTAACATTTCGGCGCCTTTGATGCTGCGAACGGCTCGTTCCGCGGAAAAACAATACAAAATCCATTTCCGCTCAACTTTAAATGCGAAGAAAAGAGCTTTTAAAGGCGTGTAACGCAAACGACTACTGCTATGGGTGTCTTTTTAAGCCAATAAGACTGTTAGCTGCAGGACGACCAAACTTGCATCAGTGGACGTGTAGAAAAGCCTGATTGCTGGAAGCACGCTTCTAGTAGCCAGGCGCGAGGGCAATAATAATCCTGAGCGGCTAAGCGCCCGGTTCGAACAACCAAATAGAGGCGAATTACTTGAGAGGTACTACGCCAGTAAAATGCTATAACCCCGACATCGTCGCAATAAAAAATATAGCCACAGTTTCGCGGTCCTTTAAACGTGTGCAAGTCGAAATATGTATAAAGTTTCATCCCGTTGATCCAAACACTGTGCTTTTTCGAGTACGGGCAACGAAGTATGCGGTTAATCGAAACGGGCTTACAAGGCCTCATGTATGGTCAACATTATTAAAGCCGTTCAACTGAAAAAAGGAAAATAAAAACAGCAACATTGGTTTCGGTTTTTGGTTTAAGGTGTCCAGAAAACAATACCCACAAATGTATGACCAGTAACCTTTTTTTATGAGTCGGTGGGAAAATGTAGACAGAAAGTATTTCTTCGCTCATCGGTTTTTATCAATGCGGGGACTGTGCGTTGTAATGCTACTTCCTAGAGGCTACTGGGTTTAGAAACACTTCAGCAACTAAACGAAAATATCTTATGTTCATGTGTACGCCGCTGCACTTTTTCTCACATTAGTGCACCGCCGCTGGTTGATTTACGTCGTTTCTCTTTCAGCAAATTTGCGTGTTGGAGTCTCGCGGACCCATGCCGACTAAACAACGACGAATGAAGTTGTTCCGTGAAAACAGGTGTCGATTTACTTATACCAAATATTTCTGCTAGAGAAATATAAGACGCAAAAGCTACAATACATGTTTGTAAGCGAGAAAATACCATTTTTTAAGGATCTAACTAACGCGTTGGTTTGCTAGGCTACATTGAGCGTTCTGTTAATTCCTTTAAAAACATTGCTCCATGGAGTGAGTTGGAGTCGTGACATCCATCTATATACTAAATTTGTGATTTTTTGTGTCTTTTAAGATAGTATCGAGAATGCTTGTTCTAAAAAATACAGTGAAGGTGAAATCAATGTTTGCTAAAAACGTGCTGCTGCGCTCATCACGCCTGTGATTTATGAAGGTTACACCTACAAGATTGCACGCTTCCCCATAGGGCTACCCACCCCTGGTCCCCTTCGAACTGTCCACGGTTGCATGTTCGTACGCGACATTTACTAATCGAAATGGACGCTTGGTGCCACCTCATATGCTTTTACTGAAACTGCACATGAAATTGAAGTTATAACTCGAATAACATTACCGGGTGTAAACAAAGATCTCTTTTTATAGTATACGTATATAGACTCAAGTACAAAAAAGAAAGAAAAAATTCCCATGACTGATGGACACGAAACGAAACTTTTGAGTAGTCCAGATATCGCTTCCTACAAACATTACTCTAAACACGAGTGGAAACATTTTCCTATGGATCACCATTTATTCTTATGTATTGACCTTTTTGGTTTCGTTGAGAACATCATTTTTACTGTCCGAACTTTTAATGAAGTATATTTTTATTTCATTTCGGTAAATAAGGTCGCCCGATCATCTGAGAAGCCGCCTAAAATAGTATACCAACGTTTGTTTGACAGGGAGGGGGGGGGGGTTGAGAGGACAACAAAATATTTTCGACTGTCCGGGAAATAATTACAGTTTTTTTTTTTCATATTTAGCGGGCCGAATAAGAAATGCTCCAAGTTGTAGCTTTTTAAAGGACGTGTCACAGTCTTTAGTCTTGGCTGTTATTGCAAAGCGCATGTGTAGGCGCTAGTACGTCTTCCATGTGCTCTGTTTACGTGTACTGCTCAGAGTGAGAAGACGTGTATGTGACTGTTCAATCCCATATTTACGAAGAGCCTGAGTATATTCTGGCTGATAAATGAGAATACTTATATCTGCATGCTTCCACTACTGACGTTGGTTGCCACAATTAAACCATAAAAACCTTGATTTGAGAATAAATACCCCATCTAATCTAGACTATAGTATTCAATTCGTACGTTTGCTCGTTCAATAAAATAATTTTAAGCATCTAGCACGTATCAGGGGTGCTATGATTCTTTTGAAGGCTTCAGTGCTAGTTTCACAATCATTAAGCAATCGAGATTTATTTATCAATCAATACATTGCCACGTTCAATCAGTTCAGTCAGTGCATTACCATAACATATAACCATATTCGTTAATGTCCCGGCACCTCTTCGAGCTTCCTCGCATCTGACAATTGAGTGGTTACGTTTGTTCTGTGTTCAAAAGTCTCAATCAAGCGGCGTGCGTCAAAAGTGCCGAGTGTTCCGTGCGCATCGTATCGCCGCAAATGCTCGTACACGAGAGACACTCAAAATCGGATCTCTCGCCCACTTTGAGCGACGACGACGCCTGTTAGTCTTCCACCGAAGCACAATCATTTTCTCCACTCACTCCCCGAAAAGATTGCAATCTTCAATCAAAGATAGCGCGCGAGCAATATGTTCAACTCTAAGCGACTGCGTCCGGTCACATTGCCGTCGTTGTATCCAACTCAGAGCTTAGTGTTTTGCGCAGTAGCATCGTTTAGGAATACGTTACAGATTCCGACTACGTCCTCCGTAAGTCTGCGATTTTTAGAAGATATTTGTTGGAAACAAAATTGAATCTATGGTGCTTCGCTTACTTAGAGGAGCCGTGTACTGAGACTGCGCAGTGGCGTGTAGTTTCTAGACAGGTAGTGCTCGTTAATGTATAATTAACATTGTCATGAATAGAATCCTCACTCGATTCACTCGAGTGTGGAGTAATCTTCGTAGCAACTCACTCGTTCCAGCCGACTAGCAGACATTCTACACCTTTCCAATCAAGGTAAAACCCACTTGGCTGTTTTTAATTTTCTTGTTCATGGCCAGTTCGTCACAATCCGTATTTGTTTCCTTAATAAAGAGTTTTAGTAGATCGTGTTTTCAGGCTACGCTATTTGTAGCGGAAGCTCGCGCTGCCACTTCGATGCATGCTCTGAAACGGGCGCCTGTAGCGGTAGCGGGCCTTTGAGAACGATCTACCAAAACTCCCCATGACTCCGAAACAATCCCAACGCATCCCGCTACACTCTGTCTCACCTTACCTTGAACCGCCGTAAAGGCTACAAGCGCGAGCGGGTAGCTTTGGCTTGGTGTTTTCGCTGCACGAGCGTTCATGAAAGTGAGGCAAGATCAAAAGCAAAAAAGCTCGCGCTTAGCTAACAAACAGCACGACACTAAACCCGTGCAGTCATTCTGCCATTTAGAAAATCAGTTATTCCGCTTGTCAGTAGAAGTTGACGTGAGGCGGTGTACAGTCGGACTCGTACAGAATACAACACAAATCGTGCTACGTGCATGTGCCAATGTTTGATTAATCCCCTTTTTTTCCATTGTTCTCAATTATCGGGAAAAACTTACTTTACGCGCTTTGAGATTTTATTTTCTTTGGTGTATAGCGTCGCGGCGATCTGTGCGATGTCTGCGAACTGACGCTGAGGATGATGCCTTTCAGTCGGTAGCTGTTGTTGGTTTCCCTGTACGCGTCCGTTCGCCGTGGCCATGTTCTGCTGGTGAATCCGGGTCCGAAGAACCCTGCTGTCGTGTCCCCCCTTGTGTCCCCGCGTCGTTCTTTCGTGCTTGAACCTTTCCCAATTCGGAGGGACTTTCAGCTCTCTTCACGACTCAGAGAAAGCGAGGGTCCCTCTATAGTAGTGAGCAATAAAGCAGCCGTTTTCGGGGACAATACGAATAACAAAAAGAGAATAAACTAGGTGTGCGAGTTTCAGCTTCCCCCTGAATAAAACCGGTGCGTGTACCCCTTGGCATAGCGCCTCCCTAAATGGTGCACCGCGGGGCATTTATTCGTTGTACCGCGTTCAGCGGCGTCGAGTTACATTACCTCTCATGTGTATGTGTGTGCGCGTGTGTCGCTGTGGGTCTGAGAAATACATAAAATCTCCTCTGCGTGTCACCATTCGCCAAGTGAGTCTCCATCTGGCTTCGTCTTCTCTTTTTTCTTTTTGTCGCTGTGACAATGTGCATAAATAAAACGTGTCATCCTGGTGGTTATGAAGTAATAAATGTTCAGTCTAGAAACTATGTCACGTTTGAGTTGTCGTGAATTATCACGTAGGAGTAGAGAATCTCGTAGGCAGCTACAAAATGGCGACGATCATTTCGCGAGAAGGTTTGACTTCCCTGGAAGTGAGCGGCTGCTAAGAAGCGAACTTCACAAAGACCTTGCTGCAAGTCCGATAGAATGTTGGTACCACGCTTCTGTCAGGGCATTTACAAAAAAATGTCGTTTAAAAAGGAAAAAAAAACCCGACGAACTATTCCTTGTTTAGATAGGGGATGGGGGATGAATTTGAGAAATATTCCAACATCCGGAAAAAACGTCTTCTCTGACTTAGCACACCAAGGATAGTTTTCATAAAATGTTCAGAAACGCTGCTTCACCTATTTATTTATTCAGGTTATCCTGAAGCGCCGAAATGACATTATCACACGAGAGTCATAAAAGTACGTGCCAATTTTTGAAAGAATACATTCTGCACAAACGCACAAAAGTAAAAGCATTAAACATAGTCTTGCAACCAATATTTAAAAAAAAGACATTGGAAAGCATGAAATGGATATTGTTGTGTAGCGAATCCATTCTTCAGCTTTCCGTGGAAAAATTCAGCGTTTGAAAACCTTGATTCTACACCTGACTTTTTTCTTAATGCGAAAGCATTAACTGTGAGCTTGTTTTGACGTGTTTGCCGAATCAAGGTAAGCATTTTATTTTTGCCGTATTTTATTGTAAAGCTTTTTATTAAAAGAATCACTAGTTGTTTATCTGATCGCATTGAACACCGAGACCGAGGATCGACAGGGTAAACATGCTCAGAGTATGTGACTGTGTCACCCATACTGTTCTTCTCAAACTCGGACTTTGGTTGAATTTCTGAGCTGCACCCGCCCTTGTGGAGGTCTCCCGGCTCTACGTAGCGCTTCAAGTTTCCAACGGGGACTATTTGTACCATTATAAGCGCGAGCTCGAGCCCGAACTCTCGCCTCTTTCGCCATTCGTGTTCTTCATTTCTGCTCAATGATTAATTAAACATTAACCTAAAAGTCAATCACCCTTGCCTCGTCGCCGACGGGGTCCACGCTGGCCGCGGACCACGACTCGTCTCCCGTCAGGGCACCCCACAGTTCGGCCGCTCTACCGGCCCTTCCTGGGTGTCTCCTACTGGCAAGAAGCAGCCTGATCGTCCAACCATTAAAATTGTCGCCTCTCCATCAGATAATCACTACATTTTCGTGCGTCGGCCGCTACTACATTTTGGTACGTCAGCCGATCCAGTCGGCCCACACCGTTCTTTCGGCTGTTTCTCGCTTCGAGCATACACTTTAAGACAAAAGGGAGTGCGACTTAGTCCCACCGGGGACTAAATGCGGTGACACTGCCAATAGTTCCATAGGGGGGAGTAACGGGAGTGGGAGCAACCGTTAGTCTTTTTCAGTTGTCCCCTCTGTACTAAATGTCGAACCCTTTCACCTCAACCCGGAGGAGTACCTGTTGGACCGTCGTAATTAGACCCCTAGTATTAATTGTTAATCCCATGCATTTAGTACCGAATGACGAAATGTCAATCCCATACATTTAATCCCAAACGACTAAATATTAATCCCATACATTTAGTCCCAAAAGACAAAATATTAATCTCATACATTTAGTCTTAAACGTGTAAATGTTAAAGGAGCTGTGCAACGATATTCAGTTGGAATGTTTTTCACTTTACACGAGCTTACTGGCACTGGTGGGACTCAAGGATACTCGCACGCAACGCCACTGGCCAAGAAATTTCTTTGTTGCGGTGTAATTTCAAGAACAAAAGCTATCATTTTCATTCAATCTCTCCTTTGCAAAATTTGATGACGTAACGTGGAGGTACTGCGATCCGCAGTACCTCCAATGACGATATTTGAATGCGGTTCATAGATTGGACCCGAGCATTGCGTGGGCACTCGATTTGGGCTCGTGATAATTACTATGTCGAGAAGCATTCGGGTAGTGGCCCGTGTCCAATCGCTGCAACGACGACAATAGCCAAGCCATAACAATGTCTGGAACTCAGCGCGTGTCCTGTGCTTTGCCAACACCAGCGCGTGGCTATGATTAACATTGGAGGCATATATTCGATTCCAGGTCACGAGGCCGCTTGTTCTGGCTGCGAGTTGAGGGGGTGAACGCTGCTCGTTTTTCTTTAATTTTTTTCTGGGACTTCTATTGCGTGGGGTGAAAAACGAACGCGTATTTCATAGGTCATTAACGTCAAGGACCCGTTCTAAGTGGTATTTGCGCAAAGTACAAAAATTGTTGCATAGCCCCTTTAATCCTTTGCATTCAGTCCTTAGGGACGGAACTTTGAGCCCTTGCTTTTTGTCCCCTAGGACAAAAAGCTTTACCCTTAATGATGCACTGCTTAGCCATCATAGAGTCCCACCTGCTGGTTCGCTGGTTTTTCAGTAGGTTTGCGATGTCTTGAGGAAAAAGTTGCAGCTCAAGTCAAGCGCACCTTTATTTTTCGGAAAATATCAGGAATATAACGATCTCATGCATATGACATGCCATATGGCGCACACATTATACATGACAGTGACTCAAAACTGCTTTAGACTCAAGTGAAAAAAAAAACGAAAGTAGTAGTTTTATCACAGTGGAGGTATAGCCCTAGTTCAACACGTTAAACAGTTTGAACTCTAAACAAACAAAAAACTATTTGCAATTATGCAAATTGTGAAGATGATATTCTGAACACACCCAACACCTCAATGTTTGATGCTAAAAAAATAAAAGACAATGAAAGCAGTAGTGAGCTGGAGTTCTATCACAGGGTGCAATGGAAGCACAGTACTATAGTTCACACCATAAGTAATCTTAAATTAAAAAAAAACACAAAAAACATTGCACATGCGGCGTGAAAAATATAAAACATGACACAACATGACATTGATAAAAGCAATTAGAAAGATGGAATTCCAAATGCATCGAGCATGGCACCAAGTAAAGACTGCAGTTAGAAAAAATAGAACAAAAGATGATGAAAGTTGACAGTGGGCTTGAATTCAATCACAGTGTGCTACAGAGGCACATTACTAGTGCAGACCCTTCATAAGTTTGAACTCTAAACAAAAAATATTGCACATATCGTGTGAATAAACACAGCAACTAATTCCGGAACACCCCAAGACACTGACAAAAGCAAATAAAGGAACTAAAGTAAATAGTGAAATAAAAACAAGACGGTGTATAGAATCTACAGGGTACTTTAGAAGGTGAACGCCAAGCTTTTTTCCACCAGAACTTCGTAGTTCGTAGGCCCAAGTTAGGAAAATTAATGGCCTACAAAATAAAAAGGTGGTTAATTATTTATGACTATTTAACTTTAACCTAACAAAAATTTAAAAAAAAATATAATTTTAATAAAGCTTGCTAAGCATCATGAAAAACAACTAAATTACCTGACTTGAAAAGATGCACGCAGAGCATTTTTACAGTATCCTAAAAAAAGTGTACTGGGGCGCAAATTGAAAGCATAATGCCGTATAATGCCTCCCTATTATGAGCGAAATAAGGTGATGACAACGTTTGTCCTGAGATCCAGGGCTAGAATGGCTCGGCTGGGGCTAAACAGATGGTGAGAGACTGTTTGGCGGTCAAAAACAGTATTCCTTCAGGTCAACATAAAATGTGGCAGGCATGTTGTATCATTTTGAAGTACAAACATTTACAGGGCGTCTCAAAATAAAGTTTAAACTCTAAAATCCCTCGCAAAAATCAGAGACTATTTATCAAGAACAAACTTACCTCGAATACGTCTTTTACTGGTCAGATTTTTGCGTTAAAATTTAAAGCCCCAATCCCAAGTAAAAAAAAATACAAAAGTGAAAGACGTTTACTAATCTCTGTAATGCGAAACTAGACCGCAGCTCTTGAGGAGGAGGAGGAGGAAAGGTGCGGAGGGTTGGGCACGCCCTCCTCCTCCTCCTTTTCTGTAACCTCCTCCCATTTCCTCCTTCCCTCCTTTCCTCGGTAAATTTAGCGGGGAAAGTTTCCCCTAAATAAAGCGGTAAAATTTCCCTGCTCAATTTAGTGGGTTAAGTTCCCCGTTAAATCTAGCGGGGAAATTGACGTCACTTGACCTCAACACCAATTCAATTTCCACGCTAAATTTAGCGGGGAAAATGACGTCACATAACTTCATGTCACGTCACCCATGAACAAATTCAGTTTCCCCGAAAGATTTAGCAGGAAAATTGACGTCACGTGACCACAACACCAGTTTAATGCCCGCTAAATTTAGCAGGGAAACTGAATTGGTGTTGAGGTCATGTGACGTCAGTTTCACCACTAAATTTAGCGGGGAAACTGAATGCGCAGTGTTGCATTCGGGACGTCACAGAGCTACACACCAATTCAGTTTCTTCGCTATATTTAGCGGGGAACTGAATTGGTGTATAGGTCTGTGACGTCCCCTTAATGCAACGCGCGCGGTTAAGCCGACCGCGACATCGCGAAACACGGGAACGAGCGCCTAAGGGCTGCGCTCAAACAAAATCAGGAAAAAATGTTTTTACATGGGCAAGTGTTTTTTTTTTTCGTACTTGGACTAGACTTGAAATTTTAGTGTATAAATGGGACAAATAAAATACGTGTTCGAGGAAAGCTACAGAATACAATTAGTCGCTGATTTTTGACGGGACATTAACTTTATTTTCAGACACCCTGTGGTCATTTTTGATTATTCCCAACAAGTTTCTCGTTTGAACTGTGCTCTCACCTTTGTTAATTAAAAAAGCTAATTACTCAGAAACACTTCACCAGATTTTTTCTATTAAAAGTCTACAGCTGCCAGTGAGATAGGCTAACTACAAATGATACCTTTGGCCACTCATACCAGAGGGGTAGCACTGAGGCCAATCTCAACTTTAATCCGATGCGACAGCAGATGCAAAGTCTTAGAGGCCCTGGGATTAAACTACATGTTGAATGCCCAACTCATGCACTCATAGTGGTGATCGCACCCAGTAATGTGTATTCCTTCACGTGAAGTTCATCCACTATGACTTTGAATGACGACGCCTCATAGATGGTCTCTTCGTAGCCCACCGCTGGGTATGGTCGAAGTTCATCTGGGTCCTAAGAAATGTACAAAACAAACAAAAAAGTTTTATTTCAAAAAATACCAGAGCCTACATTTCTAAATGTTGTATTTTCTTTTGCTATTATATTATTCTTTAAACAAGACTAGGTGCCGAGCATTCGACCAAAGAAGTTGGGTTTTGTAGATGTTTAGAAAGCCCTCGAACAGGTAAAAAGGTTCTTTGAGAGACAAGTCTTAGGGAGGTAATGAGTCCGGTGACTAGGGGGGACAATTGTCTGCGGGATGACGTGAGTTTGAGGCCAAGATACATGGGCTATTTGGTCAACACAGCCCGACTGCTAGCCTGGGATCAAGAACATGCCACCGAAGTAGATGCACAAACAAATCATTCAGATTAAAATAGACAGGAGCAGACAATGAACCCAGTCTCTTTAGGTTCTGCAATGTGACCTATCACTCAACACGCCCTGAGCATGGTGTGCACTGAATCAACAATGTAGTGCAAGGTGCATCACATGCCTCCACTACCCCCTTCGGTTATTTTATTTGCTATGGAAATTCAGCTATGGTTGACATGGCATTAATGTAATGATTTGCCGCAGCTTACAGCAGTGCAAGATACAAAAAACATTTTCTGGGTTTGCACAACTTGCACAATTTAAATTCCTGATGTCAAGCATCTCCTTGTGATGCATATGTTTTGTGCCCAATCTACCAAATAAACTAAACTGGAAGATGCAAAAATAAAAAAATCTGAATTATGTAAAAATATAAAAACACATTTCCTAAGCACTTACTACATCAGACCCAAAATTCAACGCTAGGCATGTAAAAATGCAAAGATGAACGAAAAGCAAAAAATAACAGAGTAAAACAAGTTGAAAATAAGGTCGCACAACAAGAAAAGTTTATGTGTTGTAGTAATTCTTCTAATATTGTGTGGATTTTCTGTTCTCAAATGAATCCTAATTATTCCTACAGTATTCGATGCAATATAGATGAGTTCAGCGTTTTCGGGTTTTATTTCTGTCGAATTCGGCATGTTTAGTCGGTTTCTATCTGAAAATCAAATTTTAGGTTTTTCGTTGGGTGAGTGTGTATATGTGTATATCAAAGTTCAAATGTGTTTTTCAGTTTTAATTGCGGTCACGGGGAGTTTGAAACTACCGTTTCAAATTGTGACAATTCGGAAACAAAGTGTTTATGACTACAATGCAAAGAAAAGAAATAGCGACACTATTTTTCAAAGTAACGTGTAAAGGTTTGAAGCAGTGCATTCTTCATATAATCACTATAACCTACTACAACTCAGGTTTCAATGGTTAAATGTAGTTGTTTGCTCTCAGAGTTTTGGACTGTTCTCATACATACTAGTTGACAGACATTTAGGGCAATGAAAACAATCAAAATATTTTCTTCAAATGGCAGGGTACTCAACACACAGTACCCGATCCCCAAAGAGAAGACAGATTTAAC
This sequence comes from Ixodes ricinus, assembly GCA_037355805.1. Taxonomy (NCBI): domain Eukaryota; kingdom Metazoa; phylum Arthropoda; class Arachnida; order Ixodida; family Ixodidae; genus Ixodes; species Ixodes ricinus. The sequence continues at coordinate 43,427 of JAZHYW010017260.1, forward strand.
CACCAAGGCAATTCTAGACACCATGCCACAAACACTGTATTTACAGTTGAGCCCTTCCAGCTTACCAAAGGATGATCCCGATGATAAGCTGTCAGCTTGATTAGAAAATATGCGACGAGATTCTAAAATGAAATCGCTCCCCCCCCCCCTACCCCCAAGAATGAAAAAGTGCATCGGCTACAGCAGTGTTTCTCAAATGGTGGTCAGCGAAAGCATTCTAGGGGTTTGCAAAGCCCTGCCTCATCACTCAAGCCTGGCAGTAAAAGTTGTATTTTTTCATATTGAGAAGAAACATTCCAATTTTCGGGTGGGTTTACTCGTGTGTATGTCAATAACAAAAATCTACTTCACACTAGTCTTTATTTATATCCCCTCATTAAATCATTATCATATTTAACCTATACCTTCCCTTTCCCCTCACAACGAACAGGGTCCTCCATGACCTCCGCCGATCCACAAGGGGTCCGCGAAACATTAATGGCTGAGATCCACTGGGCTACAGCATAGTGATCTTTTCCGGTCGAAACCGAATGTGGAGTTTCAAATGTGACTTACCTTTATCGACTTAAACCGAAAATGGCGAACTCTAAATATAAACAATGCATTGTCAAAATAGGACTCCTTTATTTGGATTATCTGATATTCCGGCAAAATCGACGCCGACATCACCTAATTGCAAGCATATTGCTTGCAATTAGCTGACGAGCTCTCTTCATCAGCTACTTCGCTCGGCAATATTGCTAAAAAAAATGGGTGTGTAGCAATGTTTGGTTGCGTATCTAATAGGCAAAGAGTCCGCACATTATTGTAATTTTACAATTATTAAAACCCTTTAAGCATGTAGATAAAATGTTCACCATGGAAAGACATTCTCCGAAACGTCTCTAGTGACATTTTAAGGAACATAAAAGTCAAATAAGAATGTATATAGATTGCTTTAAAGTCATTTACAAGGTTTGAATTACATTATGTACTGTAAAGAAATAGGTTGTTACCTGAAACTTACATGTGGTTAGAGGAAGGCCGAGCCCCTTTCCTTCATTAAGGACAGCAGCACATAGAAAGCAGGCTTGGTTAAAACTTCTGTAATTATAAAAGCCATTAAGACGTTTAGTATAAACTGCCCACTAAAACATAAAAGGGATCAAGAACAATGGCTCTGGAAGTCACAAAAAATCACAATGCAGTGCAAAGTACGAGCAGGCAATGCTTCTGAAGTTAAGACCCACAATAAACCAGAAAGTTGCTTAAAGGGCACCTCGGCTTCATTTTCTATAGCGCAAAAACATTACAGTTTTCTTCATTATCACCTAGAAAGACGACACCATAAATATAATGACCGAATTCCACCTAAAAGTTTATTAAACTGGCCAACCTAGTTTGAGAAGCCAAATCTGCTAATCCTAGCGGGCGACGACGGCGCAATAAACAGCGCTGTCAATAGCGCCGTGTTGACCAAGTCAACATTGCGTTAACATGTCACCGGCATGGGTATTTTTGTTTGATTTGAACTTTTCTTGTCAAAATCTGGGCAAAACCAACAGATGACGCCACCACCCGTTCATGCACGTTGGTTGCATATGACGTTTGCGCTGTCTGCCCCACGCTGATTGGTTCGCTGAAGGGCGTGGTTGATGACGTAGTGTCTGTACGACGTTGTTGGCCATGTCTCTGAAGACATGGGGCCACTGTTGCTCACACAAGCAAAATTTCAGTTTCGGCTTGCGACCTTGTTTAAAATAGGATTGCCGGAAATCTGTTCATCTTTCCTAAAACAAATGACTTGGGGTCTCTCTCATAAGTAATTTTAAATGTATTATCACCCATTATTCTGCAATTTTTTTAATCGAGAAGAGTTTCCCTTTAAGAATCTTTCTGACTTTTGGTGCTTCAGAATATGAAAAGCTCTATAAGGCATGTTGGCTAACCTTAGTACGATTGAGACTAAATAACAAATAATTATATAGCACATGCAACATTTCTCTCCTTTCTACCAAATCTAAACCAAAATTAAACACAGAAAGACTGAGTATTGTAGCCTTCCTTCTGTTTATATTCATTATATCAACCCCAACGTATTTGAACAATCAAGTCCTAACACGTTCTAGGCTTGTATCCCCTTCTGCGACCCGTCGGTCCAGATCTTCAAAGAAGCTGCCCAGGTGACGCTTCTTCCTGGTGGCATCCAAGATCCGCAGGCAGCTCTCAGACCGGCAGGCCACCAGGCTGTCCTCCATTTTTTTGCCTGTCACAAGAGCAAACTCGTGCTGCAACTGAATAAACAAAAAAATAAGAATGCCAAGGTAAGTGAACTACATTCCTGAAACACTTAAAGGAGCTGTGCAACGATTTTAACGTTGAAAGAATTGATATCTTCTACTTTTGACATTGTTCACCTTGTCACAAAGGACAGAAAAAACACCTCCTTCCTTCGAAATGTTGCGAATCCACCGCGTAATCGCGAGGCAAAAATTAGAATATTCCCCGACCTGCAGCCGCGAGCGGCGGCCATGAGAAACACGCGGCGCGACGTCAATGGGGGTCTTGTAGAAATATAGCAAGTTGTGCGAATACCTGCTCGATAAAAGGTAACTTTTCTATAAATCCTGTCGTTCCAACATAAATATAAATGCGTCAAAAACCTGGTATCATCGACAAAACTTTTATTATACGGAGTTTTAGTGGCGCCATCTATCCTAGGTCCACAAAACCGTCAGCTCTATCTGCTACCGCGAACACCCGCCAGAAGCCGGAGGGGAGGCGGGCAGAGTCGGACGGGGGGCCGGACCCGGATGAGACTTTCCTCCTTTCACCATATTGTTCGCGCTGCGCCCGCCAGCACGTGGTCACGCGGTCGCGAGCGGATGAATTCTCGCTGCTCACTGATGGCTCTAGAGAGAGCCTCACCGGAACCCCGCGCAAACCCCATTGACGTCACAGCGCACGTGACTCTGAAGATGGTGAAGGAGTTGAGAGGTGCCGAAAACCTCAATCTTTGTTTATTTTTAAAATAAAAACTAGGACATGCAGGCGAAAGCGGTTTTTTGTTCTTTACTTCAGAAAGGTCGAGACACTAACTCCCAAATTATTTAAGCAAAGTACTGAAACTGTTGCACAGCTCCTTTAAAGGAGCTGTGCAACAATTATCTGGAGCTTGGGAGTTAGCCTTTGTCACCTCTGGAATTTTAAACAGAAAACTGGCTTTTCATACGTGCCCAAGGTGTTATTAAAAACATTTAAAAACTGAAGTCCGTGGTCTCTCCCAGCTTCTGAGGATACGTCCGGCTCATGCGGTAGTGACATAAATAAGAGATGAGCAGCAACGACGGGTTGTCAAGGGCGAGAGGAACGCCTGCCAAGGTCGCACCATACAAGGCAAAGAGCATGAAGAACGGTCTTAGTCAATGTAAGGAGATGACGCCATCATCTCGTCAGAGAGGAAACTTATCACATCATCCTTTAGTGACGTGGCGCTGTGTGTTTCACATTGCTGTCATAAATAATAGAGAAATAGTCCGTCTTTCGATTACACAGCGGTAGGGCATTATTTTCGTGGAAGGGGAAGGTTTTTCTATCACTTGTGACAAGATTAACAATTAAAAAATCACAAACTGCAAATTATTTTATACATAAAATTGTTGCACAGTCCCTTTAAGATTTTATCCTCGAACATACATACAAAACTGCAATGTCCAAGGGCAGGGTGTCTTGCCACAATAGCCTCCACGCTTGGATGATCGGTGGTGATCCATGTTCGCCGAGTGGGCAGTGTCCTCGACATGCAATCAGACACATAGGCGACATCTGGCTTCGCCTTTCTCATCTCCTTCTTCATGTTGTTGACATGGCCTTCTAGGCTGTCATCATGTTCGCCATGTGCTGGCAGCGCAATGTTCTGGAATATATTACACAAAAGTAAAAAAATGAAATCAAAGCTTAGTAGCACTTAAAATATAAAATAGTCTCTATGAAAAAATCCCTACTACCGTCCCAGGCCCCGTCAACCGCTTTGGCTTCGGGTCCCTCGGCCCCCGCGGCTTCTTCCGCTTTGGAGCCTGCTGTTCACTGTCCTCCTGGCTATGCAGCTTTGCCCGTTCACGTTTGGCCTTAAAGCGCAATGCAACGCGCTAGGAGTCCTGAATGCACCCACAAAGGAGAGTTAGACAGCTTGTTTAAAAATACAGCGCTGGAAACATTTTCTCGTGTACACCACATCACATCTCACATGTGCATGTAGTACTAAGATACATCAGGGCCACCATATTGTCACATTCTAGCAGAACTCTGAATAGCAGGACTTCATCTAACCAAGCTATTCAAGAGCATTTCCATAAAACTATGCGTTGAAACCCATTAGAAGGTTAATATATATTTCCCAGTTTTGTTTTGTAAAGAATGCCTTAATTTCATAAATACATTTGATTCAGCCGCGGGACCCTCATCTCCACCCATTCACTGAGGCCACCTGTTTGAAAGCTCCAATGACGTAATCTGCCCTCATCCCTCCAGTGTTCATCGCCATTTCCTAGCGATGAGTGCGCACAACGCGCAACTCCCTTGAATGCACTCTTAGATATGGGGACCCCTCGGCACCTAGGCTTTCTTCGTGCTTCCCCAGTTTCCACTCGAGTTTCAAGACAATGGAATACTGTAAAACCATTTAACTTCGCGGCCTCAATTTTTCACCACAAATTGTGCAAAGCCCAGATATGTACCGCTGCTTAATTTCGTGAATCATTGTACCGTATCATTGTATCTGACACTGTAATTTTGGGCGGAAGTGAGGGACAAAAAGCACTTGAGCTGTTGGAAGGCTTCTTTATCAAAAAGAAAGGCGAGCTATGTGTGAGCGATACCTCGATTAGTTTGTATAATTCTAAAAAGGCTTCCTTGATAAGTTTCTGTGACGAGCGTGTGATAGTGACACGACGCATGCGTGGACGCATTGAAGTTGACGATATATCTGTATGTTCTCTAAAGTTTCCTCAATACAGTTGTAAGTTGCGCTCGTGTTTGTTTCTCTCTCTTGTGTCCGTCTTCTTTTGCGCAAAACCATGTATCCATTGTACCGAGGAATGCTCAAATCCAGTGACCTTGATGGCTTTAGCAGTAGAGGTCCTTGAAAATACCCGCGCCATTCTGTTGCCATGGTAATTATTGTACCCTGAATGGGCAGCCGGTTGCCCTCTGAAAAAGTGATTAGTGTCAGCATTCCTGAACTCTCGCAACGTCTATGGGATCATGAAATCAATTTCTACGTTGATATATCGCTGCTAAGACTACATCGTCTTTTGCAATCGTAGGAAAGGCGTGTAGCGAGATTTGTATAAGCAGTAAAGTCGTGATCGTCCACTGTTCCCTGCGAGCCTATCCTGACAAAAATAAAAGTTAACAAAGCTTGAGCCAGTAGAATACTCTGCATTTTCTGCTACGCCAGTGAGTAGCAGCGCGTTCCCTTCTTTTTAGATATACCGCGTAAATTGCTGACGGCGGCGAAGCGGTTGTCGTGCTGACGACCTCCTTCGCTTCGTACTAGCGTGTGAAAGAAGTCCCATGATCTCGCTGTAGCACAACACATCTAATTGAATTTCGCTCAGCTGGGACGTGTCTATGGCTATCGCTGTGATGAGAGGCGCGTATTCAGAAAATATGCCGGTGGCATCGGCGCGATCAGCGCAGTAAAACCATGCGGTAAAACCTACCGGCACACCGCCAGCTCGCTGCAAACGCTCCCTATTCTCCTACTGCACGGTGTTACAGTACGTCACGACCGTCAAAATTACGCCGAGGCTTGTTTTGCGGTGAGTTGGAGAGGAAGATAAACTCGATATTTCAATAAGTTTTCGTGTAGAAGTTAACAAACCGAAACGAAAACGGATGCCGGTTCGGCGTTCAGTGAACATTGAAGGTTTAATGTAAAAGTTATTTGGCAAAAGTAAAAAGGTAATTTCATGGTCCCTTTAACGACGCGCTCGTCCTTCACTTATTTACATAATAAAGCTCCGTTTCTGCTTGTTTACTGCCCTAACGTTGAAAGTGTACAAAGTAGGTAGAAAACTGCGCTAAGTTTGGTATGTCCAGTTTCAGTAGCCCAAGTTCTCTCCACATGCCTCACATATTAATGTTTTCATACATTCTGATACTAAGCTATAACGCGAGTAAAATTACCATTTGCATGCACTCAACATTTCAGCTTTATGCTCATTTCTTTATCGTACGACACTGAAATACTGAAATGAATAGAAAGTTGTTGTTTTTTTTTCAACAGAGTAAAGCTTTTTGCACACTATTCACTCATGTGCATATAGCCTTCCTCTTTTAACGTAATAATGCACTTCCATTAAAACGTTCATTGTGGAAGCAAGCTTTACAAATTAGTTGAGTGTTGTTCATGACCTTTTATAGTTCTGGCTTGCACTTGAAGCCGAGATTCGATTTCAAGCTTCATTTGAAGACATAGAAGCAAAGCTCTGCGATGTACAAAATATACTGGACAGGGGGAGCTTCATAGAAACAACAACTACCTTCGCCCAAGAAAGGATCATCTAGGCCAGTGGTTCTCAAGCATTGAGGTCTCGCGGACCCCTTGTGGGACGGCGGAGATGATGGAGGACCCCGTTCGTGATGAGGGGAAGGAAACAATATAGGTTAAATATGATAATGATTTAATAAAAGGATATAACTAAGAGCTAGTGTGAAGAGACTTCTATCATTGACATACACGCAAGAAAACTCACCAGATATTTGAAACATTTCTTCTCAATCTGAAAAAAAATACAACTTTTATTGCCGGGTTTGACTGATTAGGCAGGGCTTCGCGGACCCCTAGAATGCCTTCGCGGACCCTCTGGGGTCCGCGGACCCCATTTGAGAACCACCGATCTAGGCCAATTCAATGAGCAGTGATTTAATGAGTTAACATAATATTAATTTTCCTTCTGCTCCGACATTATGGATAAGGCATATATTTTTGAACACATCTAAAAAAACATCTAGTTTCTGATTAACGTTGAAGTTTGGGATAGTTGTTATACAGACATGATAAAAAGAAAACAGCGCGAAGACGAGGACGAAGTACACAGCGCTGTGTCCTGTCAGTTACCTTTTATTTCGTCCTCGCTTTCACGCCATTTTGCTTTTATTTTGCCTGTAGTTTTTGATGAGAAATCAAGCATGCTTTCTTAAGGGACATTTCTGTTTAAAGTTAAGCATGGTACCTCAGATTATTTAAGGAGAAAGTGTTAAATGGGGGTTAAGGAGTGACAGAAGGCACACTGAGTGAATAAGGCGATGCACTATACAATCGACTACAGAACCACCACTATCGCTAAAATGCATTCGCCTGATGTAAATTAAGCACCAAACACATGCACGATTAAACCATTCAATCTGACGTCCGATCCGACGTCCGATCGCGGCTCCGACTCGCCGCGAACGATTATCCGAGACACATGCTTTCAACCAAGCTTGCGACGAGTCATTCCGACGGTTCCGATCGACTTCGCCCAGTTCCGTGACCAGTGCGTGTTGCCTGACTTCCTACAATCGCCCTCCTACTTTTCTTGGCGATGCAGTGGAAGGTACAGGCATGCGTTCCCTCTCCCATTTTGAGTGCTGAATAAAGCTGTGCGCGGGCTCTCCTCCTCTCCCCGGAAATGCCAAGAAAAGGAAGAGGGACTCATAATCGGATCCTGGCTCCTGAATAGCCCGCTCCCCAAAACGTGACGTCCTCATCACGTTCCTGCTACCTGCGTCGTCATTGGCAGCGGCCATCCGACCACCGCAGCCACCTCTGGACACTCAGTCGCATGCCGCAAAGTCGTTCGAACGTTGCGACACGACCAAACTCTCATGAGAAGAATGCAGAGTTTTTGTCTTTCTGCCTGGGATTCTCCAAGAGGTTTTCAACGTCTTGAAAGAGGCCGAAACAAGGCACGAAAGTGAACGAGACTGCGTCTTGTTCCTAGATGAAATGGGGATTGACGAAGGCATTCAACACGACCAAGCTCAGGACTGTTTCCACGGGTCCATCACACTTCCAACAAGAAATGACGCCGCAAATCGCGCTTTGGCGTTCATGTTCGGAGGAGTAACAAGTTGGAAGAAGGAGGTAATGGCCAACCATTTCACGGGGCGGTCGCTTGATGGCGAGCTTCTCAAAGTCTTCGTTCCGAAGCTCGTGCAGTTGGCTTCTGAAGCGGGGTTGAACATACTTGTGGTCACATGTGACATGGGTGCGGCGAACCGGGCTATGTGGCGAGAGCTAAAACTTTTGTGGTCAGCATTCCCACCCTTCCCTTCAAGGACGCAACCTTTATTTAATGGCGGATGTGGCTCACTTGCTCAAGTACATTCGATGCCAGTTCTCGGAAACCGTAAAAGAAATTGAAGTAACTAAATGTAACAAAACATCTTGACAAGTCGGAATAAACACAAGAACACGCACAGAGAGTGCTTCTGTAGTCATTGGTTTCGAGCTTTTCCAGAAGTCAAAAGTTTGCTTCTTGTTTCCTGTGAGACACAGTCAGAGTGCTTACATCGTTATATGCACCCTGAATAGGCATCCGCAATTGGTGCTGAACTCGGCAGTCATGGTCTTAAAAGCAATATATGTTTCTACGTGCAGCTTCTCCCACTTTCCTGGTTTGTCGTTTGCAAGTGAGTGCACCTTTGCACGGACGAGAGTTTGGGCCACTGACCTTTCGAAACTGTGTGCAACAGATTCAATATAGAGCACAGCACTCCGCCAGACGTCACTTATGGCCGCCACCACCCACAGCCAGAAACAGCTGCGCAGAGCTACCGTGATCACTGCTATGTTGTGCGCTTTCTTTCTGCTCAACCACTGCCGGAGAACGACAGTCTCCGAGAAGAGAGCAGCAGACCTGCGAGGTGAGCTCCGGTCAACCGCCCGAGACTGCTATGGCAAAGGCCCGCCCCGGCTCGCTAAGCCTACATCCTAGAACCCCTACACGGTTTAAAATATCCTGGTGGTGGGACTCCTCCTGCTCTCCGGAGATATCCACTGCAACCCCGGGACCTTCCGCCTGCGGTATTACAATGCGAGAAGCCTTCTAAACAAGATCCCAGAACTGCAGTCCGACCTGAGCTGCAACCCAGCAGACGTCATGTGTGTACCTATGTGAGACGTAACTCGGTGACTCCGTCCGGGATCCCGAAATATTTGGTCCAGAATACGCCGTACTTAGAAACCATCGACGCGGACGCAGAGTCCTGATTGCCGTCAAGCACGAACTTTCGCCAATGCTCCGCGCAGACCTTGAAAGCCTCAACTCTGAAATGGTATGGACTCAACTCAACTGCCGCGGAGGGAAGCTGCTGCTCGACTCACTCTACAGGCCCCCAACCTCAGGGCACGGTGTCTTTTCGGAGCTCTGTGAGGTTTTCGACCGAATCAGCTCTTAGGGGGACCACTTCATGAACATCTTACTAACTGGTGATTTCAACCTATATATCAACTGGAACTCCGCCGACCCGACGCCAACTAATGAGACAGAGGCAAAGTTCATAGACTGGATGCACTATGAGAACCTGACGCAGGTTGTCCGCCTCCCAACACACATACATGGCGGCAACCTCGATCACACCCTGGATCTTGTGCGTTGCCGAAACCCGGCTCAACTGCAATCGGTATCGGACACACCACCTTTATCAAACTCCGATTACATCGGGATCTCATCTGCGTGGCACCTTGGTTGTACAGGCAAACGTTTCGTCTCGAAGCAGGTTCTTCTGTTCAACAGGGACGGACGCGAAACACTGGAACGCTCAGTAGCCGCAACTCCCTGGTTCCTATGCATGGACTTTTTGACCGACTACAATCCTTGAGACTTGTTCCACATGTTCTGGGCAGCCTTGCGAAGGACTCTACATACTCAAAACACACCTCAAAAAACGAAAACGTTAAACCGTGGATAACAGGTCCCATCAGGCAATTAACAACCAAGGCAAAGCGCCTCTTCAGAAAGGCATTGAAAAGTCAAGACCCGAAACATTGGTCAGCATACAAGGACCTCCTTCGATCGCTAAAAAGGAGATACGAGTGTCTTACCAGAGATACCTTTGTGACATCGCCAGCCAGGCCAGAATGTGCCCCAAGCGGTTCTGGCAGTCCTTCGGCTCCCAGCAGAGAAATAATACCGCCACCCAGCTCCTCCTTGAACGTGGCCTCTCTGACAATCCACAGGACATTGCGAACTCCTTTGGCGAATACTTCAGCAAGGTAGTGCCCACTTTCAACATCCCCTGCCCCACTCTGCATGGCGGCAGCCATTCGGCAGAACAGTTCACTCACACGCAGGCGGCTCCTGTGTTCGATCCTCCCTTGGTGAGGGCAGATGAGGTTGAATCTGCTATCTCCAAGCTAAAAAGCAGTGCCTCACTCGGGCCAGATGGCATACTCCCACCACTACTCAAGGCCTGTGCTTCTGCTCTCTTCCTTCCTCTGGCCAATCTGTACAACTACACGTTTTCCCGGGCCCTCATCCCTCAGGTGTGGAAACTGGTACACGTGATCCCAGTTCACAAAGGGTCAGGTAAACCCTTGAATGCTCTTGAAAACTATCGTCCAGTCAGCCTCACCTCCATCCTTTGCAAAATTTTTCAGTCTCATCTGCAGCAAAATTTCCGAGTTTTTCGAAACGAACAATCTCTTCTGCAACACCCAACACGGCTTCAGGAAAGGACGGAGTTGTGAAACTTTGCTCTCCATCCTGCATCATGACCCAAGTGGCGCCCTCGAGAGCTCCAAAGAAGCCGACGTTCTTTCCTGGATTTCTCCAGTGCATCCGACAGTATTAACCACAAGCTGTGTTCTTGGATCTGTCGAAAGCTTTCGACAGCATAAATCACAAAATTCTTTGCTCTAAGCTATACAAGCTGGGTTTTCGAGGTCCGTTTTTTCACTCCTTAAAAATTACATTTCAGAACGTTCCCAGGTTGTGGTTTTTAAAAATCAAAAGAGTAGTAGAACTTTTTTAACGGCTGGAGTACCGCAAGGTTCAGTGCTGTCTCCTTTACTTTTTAATTTATATATAAATGATCTCCCTAGTGCTGTTTCACAATGTAAAGTATTTCAGTACACGGACGACACGGTGTTAGTGTCATGTCATGCAGATTACCTTATCGCCAATCAACATCTTCAAAACGATATTACTTGTACAAGGGATTGGTTTACTTCGAACCTGATTAAGGTGAATGCGTCAAAGACAAAACTGGTTTGTTTTAAAAATCCACTTAAACGGGTTGAACTTCCACTTCCTGTAGCGCTACATACTTCCAGCTGCAGATCTTGTGATTGCGAAATTATTGAATGTGTCAAATCTGTAAAATACCTCGGAATATACTTCGATAGTGATTTATCTTGGTGTACACACCTTACGTATTTGTGCAAAAAGTTAAGAAGTGTTTCGTGCTTACTATACAATGTTAAAATGTTTCTGCCTTTCTCTGTTAGGAAAATGATAGCACAGGCTTTGGGATATATAGTTCTTTACGGTACGGCGTAACACTTTTTATGGGATGTTCGTTGTTCTGGCGCGCAAGAGTTAATTCGTTATTGAAAAGTATTTTGAAAAGTGTCGCTTTTGACATGCCAGATGTTTCAAGTGCAGAGATATTTCAGGAACTTCACATGTCGTCTTTTGAGGGGCTTTCTAGGGAAACCGTCGTGCTGCGTCATTTCTGGAGCTCCAATTTCAAAGCCCCTTATATTCAACAGCGGCCAATGAGGCCATCTCTTCGTTTTGAGGTACCGCGTGTTGGAACTTGCTATGGTGAGCGTGTGAGAGTGTATTATGTGCCGCATGTATTTAACCACCTACCAGAATCAATGCTCCTTATAACGTCGAGAAAAAAAACTTAGGAATGCGTTACGGAACTTAGAGGAATAAAATCAAATTTTAAAGTGCAATGTTTTTGTTTTCGTTATTTTTCTTTCCCCTTTTTTTAACATTGCGAGTGTGCTATAGATTGTAAATTGCTTTTCAATTAATCTTCTTCTTTATCTAATCTATATGATATCGTCACCTGCCAAGCCAGGTACACAAACCCTTGAGGCTTATTCTGGCTCGCTATTGTATTTCGAAAAATGATTGTTCTATCAATAAAGCTATGTTCTATGTTCTATGTTTTAACCTCCTCATCTCCAAGCTTCCAGACTTTGGTACATCTGGGACGACCCTGAAATGGATAAGAGACTTCCTGACAAATCGCCGCCAGCGAGTCCGCTACCAGGGTGCCTCTGGTCGGTGGCACGATGTGAAAGCGAGCATGCCACAGGGATCCGTCGTTGGGCCGCTGCTGTTTCACCTGTGCATTAACGACCTAGCGTCCGGCATTTTATCTAACATTTTACAATACGCCGACGACCACGTACTATACCGCACAATTCACTCCACTAATGACCGGCGAATCTTGCAGTCCGACCTCCTGAAGATTTCCAGATGGTCTGACCATAATGGCCTGTTCCTCAATCCAGGCTAGTCAATACATCTACGAATTTCACGAAAACGAATGCCGGCCGACGTGACCTACATGGCCCACGACACACGCCTACAAGAGGTCACCGAGACTAAGCTTCTCGGGGTCTGTTTTGATCGATGCTTGTCTTTCAGACCGCACGTCCACTACGTCTGCAAAAGAGCAAATAGGCTAAGAGGATTCATAACCCGAACGTCAAGGACCATGCCGTACCAGGCCTTCTGTACGCTGTACGCAGCCCTCGTACTGCCAGTCCTGGAATACTGTGCCACCATCTGGAGCCCCCACCAGAATGACCTCCAAAATCGGCTCGAGCCCATACGAAGGGAAGCGTCGAAGACTGCTCTACACATACAGGATGGGGCAGGCAAACTTTCCTACGAGAGGCGGTCACAGACCCTGCGGTTGTCTAGACTTGACAGACATAGACTTTTCTCCGGGCAGGTACTCCTGTACAAGTTTCTGCATGGTGACTGCCCCAACCTGGAAGGTTACCTGCGGCGGTTAAGGCGGGACCCACTGAGACTTAAGCAGCGCCTTGCACGCACAACTACTGCCTCCTTCTCCCTCTTTATCCAAGCCCCGAGCTATGGAACTCCTTGCCAATTGAACGCTAGAAGGGCCCAAAGTTCCGTCGAGTTCAAGGACTTGGTGCGGTACAGGGATGTGTAAATCTTGTGACCAGCTGCAATTCATAGACAACCCACCTCACCTGTACATATTAGTTTCATTCTCATGCATTCTCTACTTGTTAACATACACCTCTACATATAAGTTTCCTTATCATGTATTTTCTACTTGTTAACATGCAGCTGAGGAGGCAGCCAGCACTTGGATGCACGGGCTTCTGCCTTTTGGCTGCCTCAGGTTCTCGGCTGTATGGAAGTAAAGCCAATAAACTCCTTTGAACCTTTGAACATATTCAGACACGCACCAAATACGCACCCGGCAGATCTTGGAAGACATGCCGAATAAAACCTTGGCACTCAGGACGGTTAGAAAAAAAAGGCGCTACAGTGGGACACCGGATCAACACTGACACGCAGGTTTGTGCACGAACGGAACTACGCGAAGAACTCGCGCTCAAAGAGCATGGAGGGAAGGTAGTTATAAACGTTGCGCGTACTCGACTTACCTGTATTAAGGATTCGAAATACATCGCAATAAGAAGGCGTTTGCGGACGCAGGTGCCACTTTAAATTTTTGCACTAAAAAGTTGCTGCTGCCAACGCCGGAACGCGCAGCGCGCGTAACAACGTTCCTGTATGCTCCTTGATGCGTGGATAATTTTGCGAGAGGTCTATTGACACACGCTGAGGCACACGTTGGGGCACGCACGAGACAAGACGAAGCACCCACATTGAGGAACTCGCACCGAACGACATCGGACGAGCCGATCCCCGTCGAACTATTACGAGTTGCCGATCGGATGAGTCTAAAGCCGACGAACGTTGCTGGTCACTGCTTCGTTTCAGCTTGGATCCAGACGCAGGCGATGCTACAAGCGCGAGCTCCGGGCTTTCAGCGTCCCTGCCAAGCACGCGCGCTCGTGCAATGCAAGCACTGTTCAGGGCCACACGCTCGCGCTCGTAGCATCGGCTGCGTCTGGACCCAAGCTGAAACGAAGTATAACTGCGCACGTAATCAACATTTTTCGTAAAGCCCCTCTATCCTGGGAAAAGTGGCGCCATTCATTGTTGTAGAAATGCTCGAGGCACGTGCCTCGCGCCACTTCTGGGAAACTCATGGCGTCTGAAATCTAGCTCAGTGCTGCGCTGTGCCGCCATGATCTTCCCAAGGGCTGCACGTTGCACGTGCCTCGTGCATCGACGCACCTTGGGCTACTTTTGAAACATGAAGGGCCTTTAATTTTTCGGGCAAGCTCCTGCCACCCATCGGCATAACTTGGAAGCTAATAGAGTCTGGGTTTGAGGCTTTTAGAGAGGAAGATTTGCGCCAGTGAATAAGGCACATCTTTTTTAACAAATCTAAAAAAACCTATAGTTTCTGAATAACGTTGAAGTTTGGGCTTGTTGGTATACAAACATAATAAAAAAAACAGCGCGAAGACAAGGACGAAGAACACATGCGCTGTGTCCTGTCAGTTACCTTTTATTTCGTTCTCGTCTTCGCGCTGTTTTCAGTGATCTGATTGGCCTAAGCCATTTTGGCGCACATTTCGGAGCAACCAAAACAGTGTTTTGGAGCAGCAGCTGTGGCCTTTGGAGCAACCAAAACAGTGTTTTGGAAAAGCAAAAGCGGCTTTTGGAGCAGCCAAGACAGTGTTTCGGAGCAGCAAAAGTGAATTTTGGTGCAGATATTCTTAAGAAAATAAAAATATTCGTTTTAAGTGCTGTACAAACGAAGGGCACTTTGTGTTGTGTTGTGTTCTGATGTGACGTGTTGTGACGGAACTCGCTGCTTCTGTTTTTACTGCTCAGACATCCCACAAGTGTACAGTACTGTAGGCATTGCCAAGCAATTTCGAAAAACCGCTTGCCACTGTTTTACTGGTTCCCGCCGTGCCAGATTTTCGTCAAAAGTAAGCAAACGTAAAACAATGAATTGCAAGCGTCCCGGCTGGTGCTTCAGTCATGCAATCATGTTCGCATGCAGGTGAGGCCAACTTCGGCAGGCTTGCTGTTGGGCATGCTTCGTCGCGCGAGCGCAGACAACGGCTGTCCGATCCAAACCGAAACCATGCCCCTCAGCTCCGTCGCTAACTTATCCCCAAAATTGTACACAAAGTGTAACTTCAGAGCATGCGATAAAAACAGTCCAGTGGCGCGCGTGCTTGCCAGGAAGGCAAACAAGGTACAAGCTAAATCACACAAAAAATGAAGAACCTGAGTGCATCGATGCAAACGGCTGTCCGATCGAAACCGAAACCATGCCCTTCAGCTCCGTCGCTAACTTATCCCCAAAATTGTACACAAAGTGTAACTTCAGAGCATGCGATAAAAACAGTCCAGTGGCGCGCGTGCTTGCCAGGAAGGCAAACAAGGTACAAGCTAAACACACAAAAAATAAAGAACCTGAGTGCATCGATGCAAACGGCTGTCCGATCGAAACCGAAACCATGCCCCTCAGCTCCGTCGCTAACTTATCCCCAAAATTGTACACAAAGTGTAACTTCAGAGCATGCGATAAAAACAGTCCAGTGGCGCGCGTGCTTGCCAGGAAGGCAAACAAGGTACAAGCTAAACACACAAAAAATAAAGAACCTGAGTGCATCGATGCAAGACATTGGGAGCCAGCCTCAAAACGTTCTTGGAGCGCTTTGTTCAACAACTGAACTCGAGACAAACAAGCACGCTGTGCGGGTTCAGCGTGCAGACATTGCTCTACTTCTCTTCACCAACTTTCTTTCGCGGCAGATTTTTCACGTACCGAGGTCCCTCTCGAAAGAAGGCCCACCGAGAGCAATCTAGATAATCAATACTTTGACAGAGCAGTCTTTGAATTAAAGATGGATTTTTGTAGCAACGTATGGTTTAAACAAGAACAAGAATGTTAATGAACATGCGGAGGTACTTAGTTTCATTTTAGAAAGTACCATATCTGCAGTGATGTGGGGACGGCAACATTCGACGTCGCGCGACCACGGTGACTGAAAGGCAGTGACCAAATTTAGTTTTCCCACGGCCGTTGCTTCAGCTCACAAAGTAACTCCTGCCGCGCAAAACATGGTTTCGTTTCACAGCATGACGGCATGGCTGGTACCCGGCATGCTAGCGTCGGAGCGTCTGCACACATCCGCGTCTATCGCTGAAAATATAAAAAAAGAGACGAGAGACGAGACCCACAAGACGAGAGCGTGAAACGCGAGACGCCGGGAGAACCATGCAAGACCGGGTGGACAATTGATGCACGGTACTTTGTGTCAGGCGGCCGCTTGCGCCTCATAACACATGCCTGCTCAATTACAGTACTCCATTTAGTTTCGGTTTTGAAAGGCGACCTGAAATTGGTCCTTTGGCGCAGGCTTGGCGCAGATTACCCACATTTTGGCGAAATGCAGCAGGATGTAGCAGGGTTAGCCCCTTGGCGCAGTTTGGCGCAATTGGCGCAGCAATCACATCACTGCGTTTTGCTTTTATTTTTGCTATAGTTTCTGATGAGAAATCAAGCATGCTTTCTTAAGGGACATTTCTGTTTAAAGCTAAGCATGGCACCTCAGATTATATAAGAGGAAAGCGTTAAATGGGGGTTAAGGAGTGACAGAAGGCACACTGAGTGCCTAAGGCGGCGATGCACTATACAAATGACTACAGAACCACCACTATCGCTCAAACGTATTCGCCTGATATAAATTAAGTGCGAAACACATGTACGACGAAACCGTCCAATCCGACGTCCGATCGCTGATCCGACTCGCCGCAAAAGATTATCCGAGACACATGCTTCCGACCGAGCTTGCGACGCGTAGTTCCGACGGTTCCGATCGGCTCCGCCCAGTTCCGTGACCAGTGCGTGTTGCCGGACTTCCTACGATCGCCCTTCTACTTTTCTTGGCAATGCAGTGGAAGGTACAGACACGCGTTCCCTCTCCCATTTTCAGCACTGAATAAAGCTGCTCGCGGGCTCTCCTCCTCTCCTCGGAAATGCCAAGAAAAGGAAGAGGCACTTGCAACCGGATCCTTGCTCCTGAATAGCCCGCTCCTCAAAACGTGACGTCCTCATGACGTTCTTGCTACCTGCGTCATTAGCTGGGGCCATCCGACCACCGCAACCACCTCTGTAGAGTCGGTCGCATGCCGCAATGCCGTTCCGACGTTGCGACACAACCAAACAAGCCGCGTTCGACCGTCGTATTGCCTGATCGGACGTCGGATCGGACGGCTTCGTCGTACATGTGTTTCGCTTACTAAAAGTAGGTAGCGAGCCAATACATGCTTTAATAGAGTCTTTCAATATTTGAAAGTAGTTACTATTTAACTGATACCTAAAAACTTCATTTACACTCACTGATTCTTAGGTAAGCATTCCGTATGTTTATGGCCATTTGTATAATTATTTAAGTTTAAATAATCGCACAACATGAATATTTATCTCTTTTTAAACGAAGGAGCAGCGTGCACCTGACATGGTTCTTGCGGGATCCTGTATCCTGAGGACTCAAGACAGACAACATAAAATTGCCTGCGGGAAGAGCTGCGTTGAGCTGAGTCCGGGATGCTCTCTTGAACGTGCACTCGTCCTGTGCCTCACTGTCCACTTTATTTTGAGCCTCTCTTATCCGTATGCCTACGGACAAACATTGGGCGTCCTGCAAACAGTACTAGTCAGAAGTGAAGTGTTTGCGACATATGTCTGATGTCACTTAAGTTACAGGGTCTTTTGAAAGAGTTGGAAAAAGCTCAGTTAAAATGCATGCATACTTAGGCCAGTGTTCGGTTATCGACTTATTCAAACGTTTATTAACCTCGAGAGTTGTGCATAATTTAAGTGGAGACGCAGGTCTCGCACTTTTTTTCTATTTTGCTGATATTTGACATGCTGAGCAACTTAAAGGAGCACTTCAGTGCCCCTTTAAGTTGATCGAAGGTTCATATTCTTTATAAAAACAATGTCAATTCTGTTTGCATTAACCGTCTCACGTGCTTGAAATTATGGTGAGTAAAGTGACCATCTCAACCCACTGAAACAAGCAAGACCTGTGCGCGAAAAAACAGATATATATCCTCTCGCCATGTGCTGCAGTTTGCAAGTTTTCAGAATACCCCAAACGCTCCTGTTCTGCTGTGAAATAAAGTTAACCAAATCGGTGTTATTTAGTGTCCCTTGGTATATATACAAAATAAAAAAATGACAAACGAAAAGGTTCCAGCCTTTTTACAATTTTATTCTTATCTGAGCTGTCAACAATATTTAAAAGGCAACTCCGGCCAAAACTCAAAATTAAATAAATTACTGGTATCGCTGTAATGACACAAAATACGACCCCAGCCAAAAAATTACGTACGGGCGACGCCGCGTTTCTCAACTAATGCCGATAATAAAAATGCGACCCGCCGCGAGCCGCTGCTCCTTAGCGGGCGGCCAGCGGGTTGCCGATCACTAAAGCAACATTGGGCCGTGACGTCACTATCTTTCTCTTTTTCTCCTCCGGTCCGGACGGGCGCACCCGTTGCGCGCGCTTCGCGCTTCTTTGTGCCGCTACCACCGCTACTTCGGCTTGTGATTGCGTGTTTAGCCGTTGCTTTTATCTGTAGCCCGTGTAGCTTCGGTATAGCCTTTTGTTTATTTGCTTGTGAGGACTTCAAGACTCGTTTTAGCGAGCAACTCGGTGCGCCCAAGACTGCCCAGCTGTTCTTTGGAAGATGCCGAGTACAACTTGTAGCGCTGTGGGCTGCTCAAACAACCCACTGCGCAACCCGGAGGTTGGCAAAGACAAACGAAGGCAAACTTTTGAAATCCTATGTATTCTAATAAAAAAATTGTTGTGGGTGGGGGTGCGAATGTGGAAGGGAAAGAAAGTGTTCTTCTCACCTTGCTAACGTTCTCTGTTTTCCTCTATCGCCCACAAAAACTTTTGCTAGCTTTAAGAAGAAAATGTCTGCCTAATGAACTTCCTTTTCTTTTCTTTTTTGTGCGGCAAGCTTTCTTTTTTTTATTTTACAAATTAGATTCATTACCTAGACGCACTTATGTGGTAAATTAGTGTCGCAGCTTACAAATTCGGCTTTTACGCGCCTGAGGGAAAAAGAACAAAAGACAGACGTGTACAGCCCAGCACACGCCTGTTCGGGCGCCGCGGCCCGCGCCGGAGAGCCTCAAAGCTACGTGTCTGGGACTGACCCGCAGCGCGAAAGCGAGAGGGCCACCAGTACTGTACGTCACTGGCAGAGCGGTATGAAGCAACGCCGCTCCATCCACGGAGCCCCGATGACAATTTAGGCCTAGCGACGAGTACGGGAGACAGCACACACGGCGACAGCCGCGAGTACGGCACCGAACGAGTTCACTCGTTTTCCAGTCGCTAGCTTTTGGGTATACAAGCGACGAGTACGGCATAGTGCCCGCACAGCGGCGGCCGCCGAGTACGGCACCGAACGAGTTGACGGGTTTTCCAGTCGCTAGCTTTTGGGTTTACGCACTAACTCTTGCAACATATGCTGGATAACTACCACGTATACAGAATTAAAACAAAATCAGCTTACCTTCTATCTTTAGACGACTAGCGCAACAGAGGTAGGTGCCGCTTGGCCTGCGTACTCATTGAACGAGAACGATCATGACGTCACGTCCACGATTTCCAGTGTTGCCGGGGCCTCGAGCGGCTAGTTCCGGTTTTGTCGGCCGCGCCCCAAACAGAACTTTGAGGCGTCGATATCTTTAAAACTACGCACGATAACGAGAGAAAAATTACACCTTGCAATTCAGGGACGCCGGCTGCGCTAAAAACATCCCAAAATCGAAACTATGGACCGGAGTATTCCCCTCTTCGTCACCAGACTTTTCATGTGGTTTTTATTGTGAAGGATTTATTTTTCATGACACCCATTGTAATTAATATGTTCCCATTCAATTTCATCGAGCTTTTCCAAAAATGTACAAGCTAGCAAGCCCCAAGAAAGCTGCAGAGCAACAACCCCTCGAGCCAGCCGGGATTCATTGAATTTGCCTGGAGGGTCCGGAGCCACGGAGCCACATCAGGATAGCCCAACTGCAAGCAACAAAATTTGCTTCAGGGACGTAAATCCACGTACTGCCCCTAAAAAAGGTTGCACCGATGGACTGCTTGGAACCTCTCATGAATCACCCATCCAGGCCTCAACTGACGGGACATTTCCTAAAGAGATCTGGAATAACACTTCAAATGAATGCAGCACCATAGGACATCATATGTCAGCAGCTCCTTCAGCAGTGTTTCTGCAAGATGACCTCATCCCTGAAGATGATTCTGTAGATCTGGTGCCAAGAGGTTTGGCTACTTCATCACCTGATAATGACGCACCACTCAAAGATCCAGCGACGAACTCCTCAAGCTTGCCTGCAACAACCGAGCCGCAGCAAAGTAGCCGAAGTACAAGCAACAAAATAAGCGTCAGCAGCTTATATTGCAGCACAGCCAGAGACGAAGATTGCATCAATGGAATGCTCAACTGCAGGGGCAATTTTTAACGAAATCTGGAATGACACCTCGGTTGGATAGAATCCTGCAAGACGTCAACTTCATACGCCAGCGACCACTTCACCAACGTTCCTGCAAGATAACCGCACCTCTTAGGATGACCGCATCTCTGAGGATGGCTGCACTTTTGAAGATGACCGCATTTCTGAGGATGACGGGGTCTCTGAAGATGACCGCATGGATCTGGTGCCAAAAGGTGCAGTTGAAACTACGTCACCACCTGACCATGACTTATTACCTGACATTTAATCCACACCGGAGAGCATGCAAGCACGAGCAGGAAACCTCTGTTGCCCTCAGCTAAAGAAAACCATGAGTGATATTACCAAGAAGTACAAGAACCTCCAACTACATCATGAAGCTGCAAATAAAGAAATCCGCGCCCTGAAGAAGGAACTAAAGAGCGCAGAGCAGCAACTTTGCATGCTTCAAAATCCGCAGTTCCTGGCTGATGACCAGAGAAAGGCACTCACCAAAAAAGCAGCAGGAAAATGCCATCGTCTATGTCGACTGTGAAGCAAGCTCTCCAAGTTAAGTTTGCCAGTGGCACGACGGGCTACGGAATGCTCCAAACCATCGGCTACCCGCTTCCCAGCACCAGAACTCTCATGAGAAGAATGCAGAGTTTTGTCTTTCTGCCTAAGATTCTCCAAGAGGTTTGTTAACGTCTTGAAGGAGGCCGACACAAGGCACAAAGTGAACGAGACTGCGTCTTGTTCCTAGATGAAATGGAGATTGATGAAGGCATTCAACACGGCCAAGCTCAGGACTGTTTCTTTGGTCCATCAAACTTCCACCAAGAAATGATGCGCAAATCGTGCTTTGGCGTTCATGTTCGGAGGAGTAACAAGTCGGAAGAAGCAGGTAATGGCCTACCATTTCTATGGGGCGGTCGCTTGATGGCGAGCTTCTCAAAGTCTTCGTTCTGAAGCTCGTGCAGTTGGCTTCTGAAGCGAGGTTGAACATACTCGTGGTGACATGTGACATGGGTGCGGCGAACCGGGCTATGTGGCGAGAGCTAAAACTTTTGTGAGTCAGCATCCCTACCCTTCCCTTCAAGGACGCCACCTTTATTTTATGACGGATGTGGCTCATTTGCTCAAGAACATTCGATGCCAGTTCCCGGAAACCATAAAAGAAATTGAAGTAACTAAATGTAACAAAAAATCTTGACAAGTAGGAATAAACACACAAGAAAACGCATAGAGTGCTTCTGTAGTCATTGGTTTCGAGCTTTTCCAGAAGTCAAAAGTTTGCTTCTTGTTTCCTGTAAGACACAGTCTGAGTGCTTACATTGTTATATGCACCATAAATAGGCATCCGCAATTGTGCTGAACTCGGCAGTCATGTTCCAAAAGCAATATATGTTTCTACGTGCAGCTTCTCCCACTTTCCTGGTTTGTCGTTTGCAAGTGAGGGCCCTTTGCACGGACGAGAGCTTGGACCACTGACCTTTCGGAAACTGTGAGCTACAGATTCAATATAGAGCACAGCACTCCGCCAGACGTCACTTATGGCCGCCACCAGCCGCAGTCAGAATCAGCTGCGCTAGGCTCCCGTGATCACTGCTATGTTGTGCGCTTTCTTTCTGCTCAACCAATACAGGAGAACGACAGTCTCGCGAAGAGAGCAGCAGACCTGCGAGGTGAGCTCCGGTCACCCGCCGGAGACTGCTATGGCAAAGGCCCGCCCCAGCTCGCTAAGCCTAGATCCTAGAACCCCTACACGGTTTAAAGTATCCTGCTGGTCGGACTCCTTCTGCTTCTCCGGAGATATCCACTGCAACCCCAGGGCCTTCCGCCTGCGGTATTACAATGCGAGACGCCTTCTCAACAAGATCCCAGAACTGCAGTCCGACCTGCGCTGTAACCCACCAGACGCCGTGTGTGTACCTGTGCGAGACGTGGCTCGGTGACTCCATCCAGGATCCCGAAATATTTGGTCCAGAATACGCCGTATTTAGAAAAGATCGACGCGGACGCGGTCTACAAGAGGTCACCGAGACTAAGCTTCTCGGAGTCTGTTTTGATCGATGCCCGTCTTTCAGACCGCACGTCGATTACGTTTGCAAAGAGCAAACAGGCTAAGAGGGTTCATAACCCGAACGTCAAGAGGCCACGCCGCACCAGGCCTCCTGCTACGCTGTACACAGCCCTCGTACTGCCAGTCCTGGAATACTGTGCCACCATCTGGAGCCCCGCCCCAGAATGACCTCCAAAAGCGGCTCGAGCCCATACGAAGGGAAGCGTCGAAGACTGCTCTACACATACAAAAGAAGGCAGGCAAACTTTCCTACGAGAAACGGTTACAGACCTTGCGGTGGTCTAGACTTGACAGACATATACTTTTCTCCAGGCAGGTACTTGCTGTGCAAGTTTCTGCATGGTGACTACCCCATCCTGGAAGGTTACCTGCGGCAGTCAAGGCGGGACCCACTGAGACTTGAGCAGCGCCTTGCACGTACCACTAGTGGCTCCTCCCCCTCTTTATCCAAGCCCCCGAGTTATGGGACTCTTGCCAATTGACGCTAGACGGGCACTAAAGCGGAAGGCGGCGAAGTGGGTAGCTCTTCGCCGTCAGACACGAGATTCTGCAAGGAAGATCCTTCTCTCCCTGGGAAAGGAGAAACAGGCAATGGTGGACAGGGTAGAAGTGGGAGAAGAGGAAGCGGGGAAAAGTGGAAAGCGCGAACTGATCGTCAATTTTTAAGCCGCGGTACTAATACATCAGACAAGGGCAGTCTGTATAGTCGCTGCCTGAGGCCTTCCTTGTACGGCGGTCATGTCACGTTGGTCATACAAACACTGTCTGTTCGAAGCATATATGAAGCAAACATGGCACGAGGCGTATCCGCAGACGCCGTCATGTCTGCGGCGGTGTCCTTTGTATGATGCATGAACTGGGTGCCTGCGACTTCAGTGTTGTTTGAACGCGGGCCCCGCTCTTCATAAGATCCGAGTACAGTTCTGCGTTTTCGCCACTTTGCAAAAAATAATAATAATAATAATAAGTCGAAAATTTGTTGCATAATTATTTTTCCTCAATTGAGGATTAAAAAAAATCATTGAAATGAAGAACACTAAAAGCGAAACAAAACACAAAGCAAAAAAAAATAGACCGATGATTCTCACTTTATTTTTGTCACTCAGTGGCAAGATGAAAAACACTAGGAGAAGGCATGATGTCACTCCCAGGTAGTTTCCCCGACACCTACTCTTGAAGCCTTCCTCCTCCATAAGAACTTCCCGAGGTCTGCACGGTTGATGGTTGTGTGTAGGAAATTAAAGGCGGCACTGCTTGGTTCTACTTATAACAGACGTAGCAACCTTCGAGTAAATGGTCCAAGTCCGACCAAATCTCTCTTAAAACTTACCGGCCGAAATAAGCGCAGCGCTGTAGGCGAATCTCCTAACTCACATGAGACGGGCTCAGCTGTGCCCCTATGTTCGTTCACATTTTTTTATGGCTAAGGTTAAAAGCACGACGTCGCGCCTCGCCTATTGTTTTAAATCTCCTTGCTCAGCAGGGACTGTGGGAACGTTTCGAAATAAAATCATGGCCAACCCGCTGCAGAAGAGGGAGGGGATCATTTTAAGGTTTCTTTCTTGCCGAATGGTCTGTACAGTGCAGATCGGAAGCAAAATTGACTCGCTTTTATTAGTCCAGAGAACGCTTGTTTGCTATATTTCCCCTCGCGATCCAGTTCTTGTTGCAGTGCTTTTGAAACGGACCGATGTCCAGGTGCGCGATGACGACGTCAAAGTAAACAGCCATGCTCGATTGAACGGATGAGTCGAGGCGGGACATCCCATTTCTTTTACGTTTATAGAGGCGGGTTGAACATATATAGCACGTTAGCGACAATTTGAGCATTGTACCCAGCCGAGTTTCAGATTCAGATTCGCGTAAACTGGCCTTATGCGTTCTATTACGTGACAATGAGGCCCTCAAAACCCTGGAGAATAATATTGCTGATTGCACGTGCGATGTTCAGAAGAAGCAGTTGACGTATCACTTTAAAGGGACTGCGCAGAATTTTCATATAGTCTTCGATTGGGTGGAAATTGGGAGACCGCCACAATAACCCCTCTTCAGCTGATAGTCAAAATAGTTTATAAAAATTAATTGTTTCCCTGAAGTTATTGAATTTTCAAGTTACGCAGGCCGCGTAGGTTCCAGGAGAGCGAACTATCTGGAAACAATGAAAAGTCCCCTAGTTCCTACACGTGTACGTCACCGGCGGGCGGCGGACGAGCGACCCGGGCAACCGCAAGCTGCTCTCCGGGCGCCAGCGATCGAGCACTATTTTTCACAGCTTCAAGGTTGAAGTTTATTTGCAACGGTGGTATCGTGCACTGCGTGGATTAGGAACACTGCGAGGCGCTTTTTTCTACGCGTGTCTTCGAGGGAAAGAAAAAAATGCGCTTCACGGCAGCAATGAAGGCCAGCCGCGTCAAGTCTGTTTTTGCACGAGCTGTGTGCTGAGATAACGTAGGTTTCGCATGAAACATTCTCGCTTATGCTCGGAATAGTTTATAGAAGTTACAGGCTGAGTGCGCGGCTACATACTTCATAGCCGCGTGCTGGGAGTTGAGCATCCTTTTACAGCTGGAAAAGCTTCAAGAGCGGCGAGCGCTGACTCAAGCCGGGTGTGACCACAGCGCATAAAGTTGGGCGAGTTGGTTAGACATCCATAAAATCAGCAGAACCCATCCTTTGGGAATGATTATCTACGTTAATGCGAATAGCATCAAACGGTGCGGAGTTATGCGCGTTCGTCAGGTGGCCGGCACACTCTGGATACGCCAGCCCACTCTTGAGGCGATTCTAAATTTGTTGACACTTTCACAGCCCTGCGCACGATCTCCGCAGCCCAGCACGTGCGTTTGTGTCACTTAGGAAGGCGAGCAAAGCACGCGCCATACGCACAAACACTCAAAATGGTACCGACCAGACTTTCTGGCGTCTCAGCTAGTCTCAACCAACGGTACTCTAAGCAGTTGTTTATATCTTTACCATAGGACGCGCTTTACAGCGCTGTCACAGCTACCGGTGCGCGCGTTCCATGCACGAGGGCTCATTCCGCTCTCGTGCTAAGCCTCACGAGAGCGGAATGAGCCCTCGTGCATGGAACGCGCGCGATGGTAAAGATATAAACAAGTTTTTAGAGTGCTTTGAATGACTGCCTTCATAGCTCTGTGGTTAGCGCGTCTGCCTGCTGATCAAAGGGTCAACGGTTCGAATCCCGCCGGCGCCGGTCTTTTTTATTTATTTATCGACCCGCGGCGTAAGAGGTTAGATAGCCAGATAGATAGATAGATAGATAGATAGATACATAGACGAAAAGTGCGTGAAGTATCCAAAGAATGCTATTCGCATTAATATCATTAAAATGGGAACAGCGAAAATAAACGAAGGACGAGTAGAAGGGTAATGATAGACACGGCGACCACTACAGCATACGTCCAAAGAGGAGCGCTGATAATATCGAGGGAAAATAGCGGACAATCTAGCAATGTCTGGTAACAGAAGAAGAAAACAAACTCCGGAAAAGGGGTTTGTTTTATTCTTTCTGTTGCCAGTCATTGTTACCAACACGCTCTTCGGTTAATGTGAACAATGTAGCACTATATTCGACTTTTGGCGCAGTTACATTTGTTATTCGCAATTGCTTCGGTGATTGGTTTTTACAAACTGTACATGAATCACAGGTCGGATTTCACAAAACTCTTCGTGTCGTCGTCCTCACGAAGAAAAAAAACCTTTTAGCGATTGAGGGAAAAGTGCACATCACACATACAACATACAGCTGCAGCATTCGTTTAAAAAAACCAAGCACACCACAAGCATTCGAACCACACAGTTGAGTGATAAGGCGTTCTTGATAACAATGCGGAGCACCTACCGCCGCATATGTTCTCGCGGTAAAGATTACTGTTGCGCAAGCTGCCGCGGGAAGGCAGCTTGCGACGTGAGAGTGAATTCGTAGCTTTCATTATATAAAGAAAGTTTTTGGTACACTGCATTTACTTTCTTTCGTCAATCATTGTGTATAGACCCTTTGCTGTTTACAAACATGAACTGCAGGCCTCCTGCGCCCCAAGCGACTTCCGGTCGCACCGTACGTCTTTCAAGCCTGTCGAGCTTGCTTATGCCACAAGTGCTAGAAAGCATAAATGCTATACGGACAACAAAGTTGGAGATTTAACGAGGGCCGTCGGCTGTACAATGTAACGTCTGAGGAGGAAAGTTGGTTTACAAGAATACTTCGAAACAGTTCAACAGATCTCGCACTTCTTCGTTCGTTTGGCGTTCACCTGGAGAATTGGTGGTTAAGCATTTCATCGAACGTGAAGTTCGCTGGGACGTAGAAGACTGAAGCACCACCCGGTGGCGTTTTCCATGAAATGGGTCTCTAGTGCAGTGGGCAATCGTTGCAGGTGGTACCACAGCTTCACTGGCCCACCACCTTCACAGCGTGGATTGAAACTTGGACTTTTTGTGTGTTTTTTTGTTGTTTTTTTTTTTCGTAAATACTATATTTGTTTTGGGCATCGAATCTGGCTCGGGCTATTCTCGGAGTTCCACTCACGCGGCCGATCTGTCGAAGACGAGAATTGGAACGGTAAACAATGTTCGAGTCTGAGTTCAAGAGTCGATTTCAAAGGTTTCTTACGACAAAAAAGTTCGTAAATTTATCTTACGACAAAGTTACCAACTTTGAGTATTCCCGAAGCAAAATGTTCGTAAGTTTCATGCGTAAGTTACGGATTTTGTCGTAACTTACGCAAAACTTACAAACATTTTGCTTCGGAATACTCAAAGTTGGCTAACTTGTCGTAAGAAACCTTTGAAATCTGGCCTCAGGTGTTTAGCTCCGTTTATATACGATAGAGCCGTTGCATCGTTTGTCAAATGGTTGGCCTGCAATTTTTTCGTACAGAAAACGTAGCGAAAACGTCTTTATTTTACTCTATTGCGGTGAAACGCTACATAGGGCTGAAAAGGTTTTAGAACTATTAAAATAATAATGTTATTGAGGAGAGGCATACAGATTTACTGCAGATGGAGGCGGTGCAAAACCGAAACTTCACGTAAAAAAAAATCTTATATAGGAATTACATTTTTTCCCATGTGCACTCGTGTATAAGTGTAACATTTGTTCTATTAAACGGGCTTCCTTACAGAACTACTAGTCAAGACTCTGTCAGTGCATTTTGTTTCCGCCTTGTGTTCCAACAGATGTAACTCCTTCGTATTTTTACGCTTCGCTTTATGTTTTTCAACCCTGCTACGATCCCTCATAAAGAATCAGCAAACTATATAAATTAAGAAAAAGGTTTAGCTTGTTGTATTTTACTTAAGCAGTAAAAATAAAAAGAAATATACGTACAAATTTATCTTTTAAAAACTTTTGCTAACTTATTTTGAATTAAAAATTTTATGCAGCATTTGTGTACTTTACGCACTATTTGAAGCAAACATTCTTTGCTTGATGATGAATGGTGTATTTGTGTATTTTATACGCCTTTTATTGCACCTTGATGTTTGGTGCGGTGGTTGCGGTCTGTTTTTCTTTTAATTTTCATTTTAGCGCGATCTTCATGAACAGAAACCTGCCATCTGGCCTACACAAATGCAGTTCATTCGATTCTGTGCATTTGAAGGGGTACGGAAACGAAATGACGTGAGCGCGAGCTCTCTACCCCTCGCTTCAAAGTCGGCCAGCAAGAAACGCAATGCGTATCGCGTTCGTCACGTCAATAGTTCTCGCACGGTCAAGAATGCTCTAATTGCGACTTGCGAGTCTTCCCGCTTGATGGCGACAACGCGTGACAACCTCGCCCGGTAGTAATATCTGAGGACTGTACGCCCTATGACCTATACATAGCTTGCCCATAACAACATATGCGGCCATGCCGGTATTTTATGTGCCACGAGTGTTCGCTTCATCGTGCTAGTTTCACACCGCAGAAGTAGTGGCTCGAGGGAACCTGCAAGTAGAAATAACCGTCAGTACCCAGCAATGGCGTATGGGTGGCCTGACAGAGGTCCCATGCATCCAAAGATCAAGCTCCTACCTATCGTCTGCAAAAAACGGCGATCTCGATGGTGTGGAATGCACGTTGCAGAAGCACTGTGGAGCTTGACTCCACAGTGCTTCTGTCTCTGGCTCCAGTCTCAACTTATGAGCGTTCTCAGCCAAATCACATTCAGGACTAAGTAACTCCACGAGAGAGTCATACTGCCGCGAACTGGCGCTGCTTCTAGAACTCATGACGTGACGTTATTCCAGCGGAGCTTCACAGATCACCACCAGAGGCAATTTCGAAATCTGTTCATTCGTTTTAAATTTAGTTACAGCCCAGAAAGACTAGTCTAGGCTAGTGTTTCTGGGCAGCCGGTACAACATGGACCACATATAAACAAAGAAATAAAAGTGCAAACATTTCGTTTCCGTGCCTCTTTAAATGTTTGCGAGAATCACAGCCTACATCTGGTAGGTCAGAGCTCAGCACGTGCATGTTCGTCGCTATGGAAGGCGGGCAAAGTACGCAGCACGAACGTTGAAAATGGCACCGACCAGAAGCGCTTTTCGGGGATGGTCTATAAATATTTTGCTAAATTAGTTAAGCACGAAGGACCATATGCATGCTACAAGGGTAGTTACACGTGCTGACGTCTGCAACAGTAACTTTTCTAGACAGATTATAAATCAAATGGCAGGTTCCTTCAAGTAAGACGAGCGTGTGGAGCACCCGTATCCACATTTTGAGAATTCTCCGTGTTGCTTGGGTAATTTCTAAAAATATGTATTGCTTGACTTGTCGACATTTCATCGCCAGCCTAACTGCATGCCATCTTCTGATAATAGGAGAACGGATTTGCTAGCGATTTCACGAAACTAGCAAGCCGCGGCTTGAGCTGTACCGAGTTGCCAAAGCGGTTTCCCAAAATCCCAAATGTTTCGGGTTTTTTTCTACTTTCTTAAAGCGCGAGACACATGGACGGCAGAATCGTCCAATCCGACGTCCGATCGGACAGTCCGAACGCCGCTCCGAATCGCCGCACGCGACAGCTAGACACACGCTTCCGACCTTGCATGCGACACGACGATCCGTTCGGCTCCGCCAAGGAGATCCAAGCACTCCAGCGGAGGTCCGCGGTCATAGATCTCTGGTCTCAGATTGACGGTTTAGCTCGCACGAGCGAAGTTGGGAGCTCGTTCTCGCTATTGGGGAGGAGGAGCGACCGTGACGCCCCAAGCGGTTAGCTTGAAAACTACACGGATGGGGACAACAAATACAACGACTCAGCGCTTCGGCCGACATAACCGAACGCGGCGTCAGCGTTCGGCTGGAGTTCATGTTCTCCAGTGAGGGAAGGAGGGGCTCTTTGTTTCCACTTCGGCCTGCATGAACAATGCAGCATGCACGATTCCAGCTCAGCACAAAAAGCCGAAGTGGGTCAAGCTCGCATTCTCTGAGGATAGATCCGGCACTTAACGTCGCTTCGTCGATTGTTAGATTTTTTGCATTAAACTTTGCCCTGAGCTCTATTGTAGAAGATGACATGGACATGGCCGTAAGGCCTCTGGGCATCATGACGAGCCTTGTGTTTAGCGGGACCGATTGGAGCGCTGCGATCGCTCTACCGTGACGTAGGATCGGGGATCACGTGATAAGGCCAGCTTTTCCGCCTTGCTTTGGTCGGAGTCTTCGGAAACCGTTCGCTCAATACTTTCGCATTCTTTTCTTTGTTTGAGGCCCTGATCAGTAAACGCGTGGATCGGCTTCGGCAGCTGTCGAGCTCAGGGAGCAATGGTAAAGTACTGTTCGGTGCCGCAATGCCGCAGTTACCCAACCGACCCAAACATCAGCTTCGACATCCACCCCAAGGAGAAGCATTCCAATATGAATCATAAAATGCGAACAGCCTCACCCTGCGTAGCTCTACCTTTCTCATACAGCTTCAATATCATTTGAAAAATGGGGTTAAAGTGTATGTACAAGTTGGCAGCACGCAGTGCAAGTAGAGCTGAGTGATAATAGAGTAATTTACAGAGGGTAACAAGACATAAAATTTCACTGACTATTTTAATGCAAATAGCACTCACGGCTTAGTGGTATTTAAGCAATCAGCAGCTGGATAAATGTAGAGAATGGTATGTGGTTCCGTTTATATTACTTTAAAGGTTGCTGATACAAGTAGCTGCACTCGTATTAGCAAGTAATATATTTTTTTGTAACCCATCTGCTTATCTTGTAGGGGCCCAAACAAAACAATTCTACAACTCTAATGCACCTAGGGACAGGAGTATCTGCATAATCGTGTTTTACAGAAGAAATAAAAACAGCAATGCTCTGCACGAACAACTGTCATTGACCTTTGGATGATCTGATATTAGATTATAAACTGAAATGTTATTAGCAAGCTTTAATATTCGTCGCTCAAAAATTCCAACATCACAGAAAAGTTACAAAGCCTGTGCTTCAAAAACGTACATAAAAAAATCAGATCCATTGGATTGACCCTGCGACTTAGGAAGCGAGCACGCTACCACTGAGCCAGGAGCATTTTTCCCTCTATTCCTGAGTTACGAGAACAACGGTAGACGACCGATTATATTGGAAAAGGCACGCACTTCACCGTTCATCGCAAATCGCAAAAGAGTGCTCCAGCTGTTTCGCTCCCGGCTCTGGCCACGAGCTCCTCGACCGATTTCACAGCACGCCGGCCGGTGCGTACATACAACCCAACCAAGTAATGATACACGGCATGTTCCTTCACCCATGCTCTGCGGGAGCACGATCTGTCACCGACGTTTCTTCCATTCAGTGTTATGTCCAGCTCGTGCGGGTACGAAGTGAGTGCCGACGTTTGGAGAACGAATACAATAAACGTGTAGCAATCATTATCCAGCTTCTTGATACTAGAGGAGAACACGTGCCCCGCTTCAAGAACATTTTTGCTCTCAAGCAACAGCCGGGATGTTTCATGGCCTTGTCCACGAATGCATTGATGCTGCTTACAGAGAGCACAACTAAAAGGGGTACAGTTGAAAAAAAAAGCCAAATAAAAAAAAATTAAGAAAAACAGAAAAACATTTGCGTATTTTCAACGTGGGTTTCAAGTCGCGTAGCGGGAACCAAGCGACTTGCCGTGTACGACGAACATCCGATCCGACGGTGGACGCCGGAATGACCTTGGGGGGGATGCCTTGCCGGAAAAACCTCGCCTACGACGCGTTGACGCCGGATCGGCTCACTTGTGTCGCCTTTAGTCCACGCCGGCGCGCTTCCGTGCAGCGACCGTTTCCCTGCTCGCCTGCAACCGGCTCACTCGGCTCCCCGGAAGCATTCGTAGGGTAGCCGATTTTTGAACTTGACTGGGCCGAGTAGTGAAACGAAACATTGGGTTAAGTAGCCTTTAACACCCGCCGTATTAAAAAAGGAAAGACCGAGACACTCCACCTCGACGCAGAGAGTGCAGGAAACGGTCACGTGATCCCTCATCCTACGTCACGATGATAGGCCCGTCAGGTGGCGCCACGCCAGCGTTCTCGGGGCTAATGGGGACAACAAACGGGTCAGAGCGCCCCCTATAGTTCGATCTCCTGCCCAATAGCACGTGCATTCTTTGCGGGGCCATCTTTCTCGAATGGGTCAGCCGGATCCACGCGTCCGGCTTCCCGTCCCGTTTTCTCGTTCGTCCCGCCAGACCCAGTACGTCATCATGACGTTCGCGCTAGCTGTGCTGTCATTGGTTGGACGCTTCCGACAGTCCGTCCGCCGTGCGAAACTATCTGGCACGTTGGACGCACGCCGGATCGCCGATCCGACGTCTGAAGCGACCAATTTTTTCGGATCAGGCAGTCGTACTGCCGGATCGGACGTCGGATCGGATGGATTTTT
Source organism: Ixodes ricinus (assembly GCA_037355805.1). Classification (NCBI taxonomy): domain Eukaryota; kingdom Metazoa; phylum Arthropoda; class Arachnida; order Ixodida; family Ixodidae; genus Ixodes; species Ixodes ricinus. Next base: position 75,980 of record JAZHYW010017260.1, read on the forward strand.
CGCGCATGTGTCTCGCGCTTCATAGTTCAGTACGTGGGCCAAGGTCATACTTTGAGCAAATAAAGATTGTTAACAACTTCAGATAGCACGAACGCCCCTGTTTTCTCGCTGTTAAGGCCGAACCACATAGGGCGTATTCTTGACGTATCTACGGGCGTTTAGACGCCAGAAAGGAGGGCGCGAGCGTACCCGGTTGCCGGCCGCGCGCCTCACTGCCCGCCGGTGACGTCACCTTTGGGTTTGCGGGGAAACCTGAGTAAAAAATAGGGAGAACGACGTTTCGGTTTTGGCAGCAAACAAAATATTACTTTTTTAATATAACTAGAGCGAATCTGGGGAACGAAATAGCATTTCGGAATCAGGAAGCCATCCGCATTCAGATCATGTCTTTGAATTAGATATATATATATATTAATAAATTAAAAAAAAAAAACACGCAACAGCTCGAAACCGAGACCGAAACTGGCCTGGGGAGGAAGAAGAAATATAGAGAAGGAGAAAGATACCGAAAGTCACGTGGCTGAGTTACTTTTTTTTTAATGTACGTATTTGAAGCTTTTTAGAGGCCACAACAAATGGGTATCATATTTTTTGTCCATTTCCATTATTAAGTATGTGCTTTCGATGACCCACGACTTTAATTTTCTTTGGTGGTTGTTGTTTTTAAACCGTAGAAAACGGCACGTCGCCACGGAGAAGAGAGTGAGCTCGACTCAAACCGGCCAGTTCTCGATCGGCGGTTTTCGGCCGGAAAGAAAACGAATTTCGAACCGCAAGTTGTGTTCTGAGGCAGTTGGGCGCTCAAATGTCATGTACAAATAAAAACCTTGGCTAGCATAAATACCCTGTCACTGTCCCTTTAAAGAACTGTTACTTGTCCAATATTAGACGCGATACGGAATTATTTTAGTCTTCAGTCTTGAGCCTTGCCGAGTGTCGACAACAGTTTTCACAATTCGAATACACATATAACGAAAAGGGACGCAACGAACGGAGTAACAAAAATGAAGGAACCCATTCGTAAATATGCCTCTTTTACAACAAGGTAGAGTGAAGAAAATGGTTTATTACTTTACGTTTTATATTGCCGCGTATAGGTACAGGATAGTAAAGAAAATGTCGGTGTCGGCTGGAGTGCCAAATCGTTTCAGAATTAAAAGCGAAGCGCACAAAAAACACGAGCACAACAAAAGGCAAGTGGAACGGGCATTTTTTTTTGTGTCCGTGATTTTGTGCATCAACCTTTCCCAGTATTGACTGTCCCTGTTCTCAACACTTCTCGCAAATTGTTTCAGTTTGATATTTTTATTCAACACAGCTTCTTTCTTACAGGCGCCGAAAATCGTCCAATTATCTTCTCAGTAAAGCATAAACACAGATCGAATAGAGCCGAATATATTAATGACAAAAAAGGCTAAAGACCGTCCAATTAATCAAAAAAAGATCTATATACGCGAAACCCTAGTTTCGTATATTACCAATACCCAGCAGCTTGGACATTTACGAGCTACGGTGACAAAGTAGGTGCGAGATATTTTGAAGCTACTGCGTACCGGATGTTATGAAAGCGAGGCTATCGTTATTTTGTTCCTACCTCCACAACGCATTAACTGTTTTAAAAGAGCCAGGCAAGGCCATCCACGGACGCGAATGAGTTATTTGTTTCGCGTTGTACAATAACACCCAGGAACGGCCTTGCCACTGTTGGTAGTATCTAGGTCGAAGTAAACATGTTAGAAAGCGAGATAAGGTGAGCAGCTGTTGGATTCACGTTTCACGAAGCCATGGACCGAAAGTAGGAGTGACGCTGATGTACAGGCGCGTGCCAGCGTCGCTCTAGGCCAACGCGCGTAACGGACGTTCCATTGGCTCAACCAAGCCATAAGGTGGTGTGCACGCTCCCAATGAAGAGTCAGTCATTCGCTCTAGCCACCTGATTGGCTCATCTTATGTTTTACTGCTCGCTGCGGTTCACGTGAAGGTGAAATAGAGAACAACGCGCATCGAAGGTATTAGCAATGTCACCTTCTTTTTTTTGTCTGTTTTTGACTTCGTTTTGAGCCAGAATCTCCGAAAAACAAGCCCTAGCTCGTACATGGCTGGAACTTGGTCGGGGTTGTTTTGAAAGCTGCTATGACTTTGACGTCATTCTGAAACTGACCAAACTGAGATTCGTGTTTATGAAACTACGTGAATACTCTACAAAAATAAAAAAATGTATTTTTTGTGCGTTAATTTTACCATTATTTGATGATAGTTTTTTTTCTCTCTTCTAGTTCTTTTTACACGAAGTGAATCATTCCTACGCCTATATATGAGCGCTCGCTGCGCACCAGTCGTTGTAGACCACGAGCCGGTAGATTTTCAAGCAAACCATGATGTGTGGGTCTTCTTCCTCCCTCTGCTTTCTTATCCTGGCAGTCCTTCTCGGAGAACACGGTTCCAGGGGAAGTTGCCCGTGCGACGTGAAACCCCTGGCGAACTTCGACCTCCAGCAGGTAGAACCGCAGCATTTAAGTTGTTATATCGTTGAATTTGCCCTGTGTCTACCGGTTTGTGTTGGGAGTCTCTTTTGAGTTGAATTCAGCCCCTGATGAGGGTGATCGGAATCGTGCCGAAGTCGCGATGTAGTTTCAATTGCAGAAACGCTGTGAACGTCCTTGGCTCCTGACACCGGATGGCCGGTCAAGCCTGATAACGATCGTCCTTTCCATAGAGTTATTATAATGTACGCTAGGTTCAAGTGGCGCTAGTGTGCTGACGCAAATTGAAGCAGACAGCAACCAGTCCGAAATTGACTTCCGGTAATGCATTTCTATGAGAAAGAGAGTGCATTTTCTCCCTGCGCTCGATCATAAGAGCAAATATCCCGAATAATTCGTTCGTACTAGGTAGCTTGTAATATTTCTCAGTCAAGCCGATGAAATAATTGGTCAGTTACGGCGTTTATCTTTGAAATTCATCGCATTAAAAACGGTGCTTTAACGGCTCCGTACGTGTAGTATTTATGTGCACTGTCGGACACTGTTAGCGCGAACACGACATCGGCGCTTTTCAGCATGAGGGATATACGTGCCAAACGAACGAAGGACATCTGGAAATTAAGGGAGACAGCAAGAACTACGCAGTAACACTGGATCAGTAACTACCCGTGCATGTACGATCAAAATAAATTGATGGCCACGTAATATATATTGACTCAAGTACCGCTTTATTCTTTCTGCTCGTGAAAATGTGCGAAGATGTTTGTTTTGCGTTGAAAACATCACCCGCACGCTCGAAATCTTTGAGAACAAGTGCCCAATAAAAGCTGTCCGGCAGAGAAAACAATACGAAGAGACACCTTTCCTAGCCCACGTGTTTTATGGTTTATGATTTATCCGCTCATGCACGACGGGGCATTTTCATATAGTGACAGGACTGGCATATTATCAATATAGAAGCGTCACCGGAATGCTGGCGAACCTTGAACTCACTCTATTCCTTTCGACTGTAATTTTGTTTTGAATCGTCGCTTGTTTTTACACACCTGCTGCGGAACACATGTTTGAGACTGAATTGTAGCAAAGTTAAACATCGTTCACTGATGAAGAAATATGCGCTCGCTAACTAAAGCAATTACACTTTTACAATGTTAATCAAGGTACATACTATTCTGTACGACCCAAATTACCAAAGTGTTCCGTGTTATTTTCTGGCGAAGAGACAAAATGCAAGCGCGTTTTCCCATAGGAATGCACAGGAGCACCGCAAAAGTAGACTGGTTGCTGTCTGCTTCAATTTGCGTCACGAAAGTCGCATAGACACTAGCGCCAGTTGAACCTCTAGCGTATATTATAATAACTCTATGGTCCTTTCCATTGGCTCATCTAATTAAAGGGAAACAAAGAATTGCTGTTCCAAGTTCAGACGTACACGAAAGGCTAGATGAACGCCACCTTTGTTTTCAAAAGTTGAGATTCCGTAGAAACAGTGCTTCAGTTTCCAGCTTAACATCGGCGAGTCTTTTGATCATACTGCAACGACTCATTATCGAGCGAGGTACGAGTTTTCTTTGAAGAGACCGTGAAGCATTGTTTTCTTGCTACACAGCTACGGCGTAATTCCCACTATCGATAGTACATGAGGTGCATGTAAGTTTCTGGACACATACACCGAGTGTTCCTGGAGCGCCTAGAGGGTATCGAGCGACGTTCATCGGAAAAGGTAAAATAAAAATTGACTAATTGTTTTTCATAAAATTGATATTTGTACGCCATTGCTTAATGTTTTATATAAACAAATATAAAAATATTTTAGCAGAGAAATAAATATTGAGCCAAACATTCGTAGTTCAGAAAGAGGATGACATTTTGTTCACACCACCAGAATGATCATTCACTCTAAGAAAAAAGTCTCAAAGGACTAGCGGCAGCATGCTTGGGTGGCCGTGAACCAGAGGAGGGGTAGTGAGCTCAGCGAGCACTCACGGCTGCCGCACTCCGTGTCAACGGCTCAAGAGGGCGCCACTAAAGCATGTGCTGGATAGGCTGGATGAAGCGGGTGGCCAGGGCGGCTCGCACTGCATTTGCTGCGCGATTAAACACTAATTCGGCATGACATTTCATTGGCCACAAACGATAGCAAACGCGGGGCCAATATCAGTTCAGAACGGGAGCCACTTCGCCCTGCCATACCGCCGAAAGGCCGAACCGCAAGCCAAAGCAGCTCGCCGAAGGCCTTCGGAACGCTCGGAACCGGTCAGATCCTCCAGTCCATACGACCGCAGCGCCCCCACGTACATCTTACTCAGTTCAGCAGTCCACTGCAAGAAACATTGTCGACCTTTCTACGCTCGCTGCTCGTCGGCGCCTGATTCCACTACCCCTTTCTAGTATGCGCCGCCTTTTCCACCGCTTGGTGGCGGGTATGTCGACGGGTCATTTCTTGTTTCCGTGCTTTATAAACTGCATTTGCTTCTTTTCTGATCTAAAATACTGAACAAAAACTACTTTCATACCAAATTGAAACGGTTTGCGCCACTCATATTTTTTATTTCGATTAAAAACAGCCTTTGCACTCTGGTGAAGAAGGAAGACCAGCGAAGCTGTACTATGGTGGAAATGAAGTAATGGCAGGACGCAAGTCGGGCGAGCCAGAGTGGAAAGGCTGGAAAGATTGCTGCCATCTATAATCGATTGTGGCAACCAGACAACCGGCAAGCCGATTGTCTGGTTGCCGCCGTCGTTCATAGATGGCGGTAGCTGTCCAGAGTTTGGTGTCGTCATTTGTTTGCTGACGGACACGATCCTGGTGAAACTAGCCCTTAACAGCTCCTCTGTAAAATGCTTTCAGCGGCTCTGACCAGTCGTAATGCAGGAGCTGGCCAGGACCGACAACGTCACGATGTCGGCACATGTCGCGCGCGTTCGGTACCACGGAGCGCTCCTGTCGGTGGAGGAGGCTTCCGCGTCGTCCAGTTAAAATATGACGCACTGATCTTTAGTTACTCGCTCCGTGCCCGCTGGCTTGCCCGAACCACAAGAGATCTGGAAAACGCAAAAAAGGTAGACGCTTAAATAGGATTGCAGGGCCCTTTAAGGGTTGGAGCTGACTTTGTAATGACCGCAGCCCACGTTCTAGCACGTCGTGGAAGCCAGTGCTGCCGCGAGTGTGGCCATCGTTGGTACACTGGCCATGCGACTTTTAACTTCTGCTCTGACGTCCTTCTCCTTCGTATTCTTTGGAAGCGTTTATATTTTCTTTTAGGTTTTAAGTGAGATGAAAATAGCCACGTAGCACGTGCTAAAAACGTTTCCAAACAAAAAAAATATATTTTTTTTTTAATTTTGGTATTCTTTTAGATACGTTTTTTTCGCAAGAGACGACGCGGTTGCCCCAGAGACGGGCATGCGCAAAGAGGGGGGGGGGGAGGCTATGAAGGGAAGCGAGAACATGGCTGCTGGGAACCTATTCGGACGAAGTTTTATAGTCTCGCAAATAATTACTGTGTGTACCGTTAATTTTAGTAAGAGATACGTTCCTTGGAATGTTTAGCAACAATATTGGAGATCAATATTGTTGCGAAAGCAGCACCATATTTGTAACATCGTTCAGGGACGACGTAGTCACTGACCAAACGACTTCTTCCAAATGATCAGTATAAAAGGCGCGTAGATAGCCTTTGAGTGCGGCGATTGGATCAGAGTGACAATAAAGAAAAAAATTGGATTAGTGTGCCATCGCGTGTGTATTGTGCATGTCTGTCATCTGTGTTCTAATTCTTTGTCTGTGTTAAATGTGTATTAAGTGTGCAGGTGTAAAATAAGCGCTGTTCAAATGTGAACGTAATTAGCGTGAAAAAAAGATCTATCCCAGCGATAATAACTTGTTTGCCAATTTTGAATTTGATGTTGACTAGCTCCACCTGGGTCTGCAAGGGAGCAATTTTTGTTAATAAGGCGACGTTTAGTCCCAGTGGCCTAAATGCAAGGGTGCAAAGGTTATCCCTGGGGGTTCAACTTCTGGGGACTAACGGGAGGGGCGCATTAGTCGCTCCCTCCCCGTTAGTCCCCCAGGGGACTAATGGTTGTAGCGACGCATTTGGTCCCAGGAGGGACTAAATACCGCTCCTCCTTCTCTTAGAGTGTATTAGTAGTTCAGTGATATTTCTAAACAATGTATAACTACAAATAAGTCGACTTTTTTTGCGTTATGCATACGGTTTGTTAATGTTGACGACTGGTTAAGATGGACGAAACACGACGGTGAGGCAGGCAGCGAAGTGTCTACGTCCATTACTCAAGCTTCGCGTTTTGTCAAATCAGCTGTCCACATCACGAAAGCCAGGGTCACACTGGTAGACATCATAGAGTCCACAGACACTTTTGGTCACATTGGTGATAAAAAACTGTCTGCAGACATGTTTTCGGACATGCTTGAGATAATGCTCTCATCATGTGTGCAGTGAACAGCGCGCCTCCAAAGCATTCGACAGAGTTCCACACCAACGTCTTTTAACAAAGCTTAACGATATTAATATTCATTCACCCCTCTGTTGTTAAGTGAATTTCTGAATTCCTAATTAACCGTAAGCAATATTCAATCTCCCACCTCTACCGTAACGTCAGGTGTCCCTCAGGGAACCGTACTTGGCTCCCTTCTGTTCCTAATCTATATTAATGATCTTCACCTTAATATAGCTTCTTCTGTGCGCCTGTTCGCCGACGATTGTGTCATTTACCGACCCATTCTTTCATACCATGATCATCATGCTCTCCAGGAAGACCTCGAGTCTGTAATCCATTGATATGAAAAATGGCTGATGACGTTAAACTTCAATAAATGTAGATCCCTATCATTTTCCCGCAGTTCGCGTGCCACATCATTTTCGTATTACCTCACTAACACTCAAGTAATAGCATGCTCATCTTATAAATACCTGGGTGTTCATCTCACCTCTGACCTATCATGGCGACTACTCACATATCTTATGTCTGATACTAACCGTTCTCTCGGATATTTGCGCCGTAACCTCAAACTTGATACACCCTCCATAAAACGACTAGCGTATACAACTCTTAAAAGATCGAAGTTAGAATCAGTCCTACCTCGCAAATAATCTAGAATCCGTCCAAAACAGGGCCCTTCGTTTTATTTATAACAGCTACTCACCATATACCAGCATATCAGGATTACGTCAATCAGCTAGTCTTCATTCACTTACCCTTCGCCGCCGAGTATCACGCCTTTCTCTCCTCCATCGAATTTTTTATCACAATAGCCACCTCAAAGAATCATTGCTATCACCTCCCCATCGTATTTTCCCGCGTCTCAGATCACCTATGTAAATTGCGTCCAATTCGATCATCAACTGTTTCTCACCAGACCTCCACACTACCATTGGCCATCGAGGATTGGAATTCACTACCTCACAACGTCGTTTCTATTAATGATACTACTAACCATGGTTGAAAAAACCCGAGACTGCGGGTAAACGACACAACACTAAAAAGTCAGAGACTTTTTAGTGTTGTGTCGTTTACCCGCAGTCTCGGGTTTTTTCAACCATGTGCAATACACACCAGCTCGTTTGCGCCCTTACATTTTGTTCATACTACTAAATTTGTTGAAGCCATTACCCTCTCTTTATCTAACCTACCTAGCTAGCTTACAGTGTTATAATTGTGTTTACTCTTCTATCTTTTTTTGTAGTATTGCCACCCCTTGTATAATGCCCAACGGGCCCTCAAGGAAAATAAGCGATGATGATGATGATGTGTGCAGCGAACAGCGCGTCTTTTGTATGAGGATCAGTATGGCAGCGGCTTGGCGAGATTACTAGGGAATTGAAGTAGACCGTTTTTCTCCTCCGCTACGGTATCCCGGAAGAAAACGCCGCACCTGCGCATGCCCGCCGCCAGCCTTATCAGCATAGTTCAAGGTCTTGTGGGGGATTACGGAGCGCTATCCGGGTGCTTAGCGAGCGGCGGAAACGGTCTACTACAATTCCCCATTGAGCGGCGACAGCAGAGTGGCGAAATGAGGGAATGCAGCCATTTCTGCGTGTTGCAGCTCCTGAGATGTGGCGGCAACTCCATGGCCTATTCCATCTGGGATATACCCGGCTCCGAACCGTACTGTCTGCTCGACGCCGTTGACCAGGACAAAGATGGGAACTACATGTGCTTCAAGTTTGAGTCAGGAGGAATCTGTTCAAGGACACCGTACGTCTTTACGAGTGGACAAGAACCGCTCTAGTATTTGAAAAATAGAATAGCAACTCCGCTCCCCCCCCCCCCCCTTAACGTGTTATGTTGTAAAGTGAGGCTGAACAAACCCGTGCACTGGGCGTCTGCGGCAATAACGCGGACATATCAGAAATGTCTGCCACATTTTCTGTCTCGGGGTTGAAACACTTTGCACCATCGCTTATCTGAAGTTTGTGAACCTTTAATAATGCCCATACTAGTTAATGTATACGGTACATTGCATTCATACTGTATACGTGCGATAACTAGTGAGGACCCTCTGGAGTCCCAGAAGTGCCCGAGTCTATACTGCACGATAATGCCCCCTGGTGCAGCGAACAATGGTCTTTTTTTAATCAGTTCAGCCAACCAGAAGAGCGAACGTTATCATGATCCTATGGTTCCTCAGTGGCCAAAGGGCGAACACTCCATCTCCCACTGCGACCGCCTCGCTCCAGTAGCAGCATATCGATGTTGCTTTTCGTCAGCTGAACCCACGAAATAGAGACAAATGGAGTCTATAGCTCGTCAGCATACATTCGGGGGTTTCGGAGCGCATACGTTGCGATACTATTATTATCTGTTCAGGGCGAGAAGTGGCTCTTTTCATTCCAGGGTTGTACTAATCCAATGCCGGCCTTTTCAGCTTTGTCTACCACTCCCGCGGTGGGTCGGATAACCCAAACGCACTCTCAAGGGACCTCGGCGGCTGCGGTAAGTCTCTTCAAGGTTTGAGTTCCGAAGTCCAGCTCGGATGGATGGATTCGCGCATAAAGTTCTTAGTTTATGCGTCGCTGTCCATGTGTCTCAGTACAGCAAAGACCACCGGCGCCAAATCGCAGCTTGGAAACCTGCTTGAGTTTAACGAGCGCACGCCCTTAAGGGGAAAGTCCTCCTAGAAAAACGAGACGATGGTTAATTTTATCTCGGGTACTCTGGAGTTTTTTTCATAGTCCCCGATTTGCCTGAAAATTTGCTAAGCACACCAACAAACACAGCTGAAATAGTACCGCAAATATTGAGAAAAATATTTTTTTTCGAGAAGTTATTGAATTTACGATTTTGCTCCTCACCCCATTTTTCAAAGTGAAAACATATACTGGCAACAATAAAACGGGACGTCAGGGGAAGGCATGGGTTAACTTTTTGCGCTGTAGACTTTTCTAATGGATGCTTTAGAAGCTCGCTCCAGCACCTGCGCAGTAGCCCGAAATAAATTCTCAGCATAACCCATTTTTAGACTGCCCGCTCAACCTCCATGCCTGCCTTCCCCTGACTTTAGGGCATTGAAAAGAGCGGCTATATTTGAATGTTGGTTTTAGCATCATTAGCACTTGCCGATTTCACAATAACTATTCTGAATTTCGCGATACTCAATGGCATACCGGAAAACGTTGAAGGCCGGTGATTCTAAAAATATAGCCAGTTGGGGTAGCTCGAAAATTGCCGGAATAACCCTCTGAGCTGAGACTGCAGCCAATGGCACAAGCACAAGAGCTCGAGGTCGCTGCTTTGAAGCGTTCTTCCGCAGAACGAGCGCTCGCGCTATGCATGTCTCAAAGCCAGGAATGCTGCTAGCTTGCGCTTGTAGCTTTGGATGCAGTTTCAGATCAAGGGTGAACGGAGTATAGCGTATTTGTATCGCGTGAATCCAATATAA
>JAZHYW010017261.1:0-91260 GCA_037355805.1 Ixodes ricinus
GGGGACCAACAGAAATATTCTTCCGCCTGGCGGAAAGTCCTCCTCGCCCTCTTTCTTTCCCTTTCTCTCTTGTCTTGTAGCACGGCGAGGCGAGGGGAAAGGTCCCCTTTTGCGCCGGCTTCTTCTGAGAGGATAAGCCGAGAAAATCCCCATTCTGAGCGACGGGCGATGGGTGTGGCAGCAGCGACCTCGTGACTTACAGGTATCTTCAGCTCCTATCGCGTAATCTGCCCTCTTTTCTTTTTTTTTGGGCGCTCGCCAAGACTAGCCCCTCGGGTGTAGGTTTTACAAGTTTTACGGAGCTGCAAGGCTGCGCCCACGCAGTCACCGAATTTGAGCTGTCGAAGATGTTTATTTTAGGCCGTGGCAAAGTAAACGCATACTTGGGAGCTGCGATGCATCCCCGCACCCATTGAAGGAACGTTTCATAGATATTCTCGGTTGATCAAGGAGTTCAAAAGACATGCGCGAAATGTGGTGACTCGAATATGTAAGGATGACTTACATGTTCATAAAACATTCCATCTTCAAAAAAAAAAAACGGCTTATCACGCTCAAACCTGCCTCAAATCGGGATTGATGGAAAATAAAACTATGTACCAGGTGCGGGCATCTTGTAGAAGGTTTCTGTTTTTTAGCAGCGAGCACAAATTATTGTGTGCGTCATTCACACTAATGATGGCCAACGAATGTAGATGACATTTATATTTACACATCCCAACAGCCACAGGAGGTGACAAGGCAGCAATGATGTGTGTCGATACTAAAACTTTTAGTGGATCGTTTTTAGCTCTTGGATAACCGTACCAATAAATAAGCTATAACCTTTCTGTAAGCATTCTTTATCGAGTGCGGCTATCGAAGCATGTTGTTATAGTTCAACGCTGCTTAAATTTGTGCTGCCACTTTAAATTATTTTTGAAGCATTAAACATAAAAAATAATCAAATGTAGCCAATTTTTTAAACATGAAATGCATTTGTAATTTGGCATTGCAAACACATTTTAGGCAAACTGCCACACAGTTAGCACGGACAAACTATCGCCGGTCTTTCTAGTTATGTTTTCTTAGAAGTGAATGATGTTTAGAAAACTGTTGAGGCAAATATCTAACCTAAGTGGCAGAGCTCAGTGCCAGACAATACATGTTGCTGGGCAGAAATAGTAAAAAGCGCCGATGTCGCGTTCGGGCTAACAGTGCCACGTAATGTACGCATACCGCTACAATATCAGCGCAAGCATCATAAGGCATTGGATTTATTACACAATTTGTTTTAATAAATGAAAGGTTTCAAGAAATCGTCGCAGCGCCTTGATTATCACAGTTGACAACGAGTCACACTTATTAGCGGCTTTGGCTTGCTTTATCAAGTGATTAAAAGCAGTCATCTCCGTGGTTTCATAAAAAGTGAGATTCAGGCTTCGTCGGAGATTGCTACGGTTACACACGCATGCTTTTTCAGTTCCATCTCGCATACGCTTTTTGCTCAAATAAACAGGTGCATCTGACTTATCGCTCACCTTGGCCTTTAGCGCGACTGTTAACAAGTTCTGAAACAGACAAAGCAAAAGTGATTTAATTAACTCAGGATTTTAGGTTGAGCGAAATATTTACGATGTTCGAGGTTCCCTCAGTCGTCTTTTGTATTCATTTCCCCCTCCCCTCACCACCACTTCCTTTCCTCCAAATAAACAACGTAGATTATTTTATGAACCACCAGTAATAGAGCGTACTCGCAAAATGCCTATTTGGCGTAAGGAAGGCCTTCTTTTAATGTTTGAGCAATGAACTGGTCTTACTGTGCGTGACACAGCTAGCACGAACACAATATTGACATTTTTACGCAAGGGCCATGCAGTATTTTGTGTATAGGAACAAACTGACGCCTCGTAAGTTGGTGCCCAATGGAAGCACTCTTTACCGAATTGCTTGTATAAAAATAAATAAACTTTTCAACTATAAAAAAAGATAACACCACTTTTTTGGGGGGCCAAAAAATTTACTGATTTACTCCGCTACCGTTGATTGTGTAGCGGTATGCGTACATTACTTCGAAACTGCTAGCGCAAACACGACATCGGCGCTTTTTGCTATTTTCCCCAGCAATGTATTGGCTCGCACTAAAATCTACCGCTTAGGTTGGATACTCGCACCTAAACATCTTCACTTCTAACAAGAAAAAAAAAAGTGGGAAACACCGGCGATCGTTTGTTCGTGCTAAGTGCGTGGCATAGGGTACCTAAAAGTTTTTTTTTTTACAATGTTAAATACAATTCTGTGTCACGTTAAAAAAAATTGTCTGCTTTTGCTTTAGTTTTTGTGAGACACCACAAATACTTCGAAGCGGCGGCCCGTGCTATGGTACCAATACAAGCAACGTTGAACCATAACACGACACTCTAGACTCGCCAAAAAGGGGTTTAATATTGTATTTTCCGCTCCATAGCCGCACTCGATAAAGAATGTTTACAGCGAGTCTAGCTTACATTCGTTGGGGTACGGACCGTACGGTTATCGAAGTGGCTAAAAGCGATCCACTAAAGCTTTCTAATATTGACATCCACCCTTGATGCCCTCTCACCTCAGGTGGTTGTTGGAATCTGTAAATATGAATTTCATACATTTGGCAGGCCATCATGTTCTGCGAGTTAGGCACACAACAGGGCATTTTAGTAAATCGTTTTCAAAGGTCCGCTACCACTTCAGGCGCGCGCTTCAGAGAATGCATCGAAGTGGCAGTGCGAGCTCCCGCTAAATATAGCGTGGCCTGAAAACATAGTCTGCTAAGTTCTCCAATAATTTGTGCTCGGTGCTAAAGAACAGAGACCTTCCATACAGATGCCCGCTTACCTGGTACATGAGTTTTATTTTTCATCGATCCCGACGTGAGGCAGGTTTGAGCAGTGATAACCCGTTAGTTTTGAAGATGGAATGTTTATTCGCGTTCATGTAAGTCATCTCTCGTATTCGAGTGGTCGGAGGTTTGGTTCCCGCTGAGCTCCTTGGTGAATCTTCCAGGTTTCGATTGTTTGTTCCTAGTTATGACTATGTATGCATTAGTATGACTAATTATGCGTCGCATATGCTTTCGATGCTTACGCATTGCCTGTTACGGACTATGCATCCTTTATGTTGCCTTGTTCTGCGTGTAACGCTTTTTCGTTGCAACCAGTCTGGAGAACAGCTTACAGTTTTCTACTCAAATACAATCCATAAACACATTCTGGGTTAAAAAAAAAACTGCTGGCTGTGTACTTTGAAAGCACGACGTCCCTTGAAAGAGCGGAAGTTTCGCCAGTTATTATATTTTGTTGATGTTGAGTTCGACAGCGACGAAGATGATATGCTCGTGTCAAGGGGTTGACACGGGCATTATATAGTATGGTAGGTTATTCTACTAACTTCATAACCCTGGATTAGTCCGCTCCGAATTCTTTACGTTGCATCTACCTTACTGGAAGGTGACAGAAAAATGCGCAACTATGTATCTTTCTGTCCTGAATGCGCGTTTCAAGCGCTCCAGAGTTAGACTTTAATAACGTCTTTCCCACGACGTGACGTTTCCGAAAAACCGGAAGAGCGTGAGCGTCGTAAGTGCGCTGGGACGTTAAAGGTGCACTGAGATTCTTTTTGAAAAGGAAAATGTTTTTTTTTATTTTGTGCAATAAGTGTCAGTTAACTTCTCTATCTACTTCCAGATTACAATATTGCCTACTGATCTCACGGCAATAAAAATCATGCGAACTCTTTTCCTTCGCGTTCTATTCTTTTTTTCTGGACCAATGGAGGTTACGATTGTTATCATTATACCTAGTTTTGAGCACGTTGTGCATTGTATTTTGACAAAGACGCGAAATGTTAATGGTGCAAAGGGCGTAATACTGAAATTTCGCTTCGAAACCAGCGAACCAAATTTTTCCTCGGTTTTCGCTGGACCCAGAGCGATGTGTCCGCCCGACTCCGTCGGATGGACGGATGGATCGATGGATATCGATCGTATTCTTCATAACGGGCGGTAGCTTACGCCACCTAGTCGCGGCAGGCCGTCGCGGTTCGTGTTCATCGTGCTCCAGCTTGTCGGTGTCGCGCGTCGTAACGTCGACGAGCGCACGCGCCCGATCGCGTTGGCCGACGCTGGCTGCGAACGGCGGTCTTTCCTCCAACCCGATGCGCAACGCGACGAAGCGCCGCGTAGCCCAGCGGGTCCAGCGCGCTTCGGCGTAGCTCACGACGGAAAAGCAAACCGCACACCCCTCCTCGCACACCGACGACGGAGGCTTTCCTCGAAGCCCTCGTGCGACCGCCCCATCGGGAATCTGGATGTCGGGGCCGTCGAGGCAAGTCCGAGTGTGTGAGACGCTCATTTCTGCGATCTGAACCTGCCGTTCTTTGCCGTGTGCATGTTATCGTGTTCCTGTGTTGGTCTGCATATTTACCGTTCGAGCGATCGACTGAGTGTGTGCGTGGACGTGGACCGCACCGAGGATGCGCTACTCCCGAGACGCTTCGTAGGCCTAACGCTCAGGCCTCGCATGCACCTTGTGCCGGCAAAAGCTAGAAGCTCGAAGACGCGCCGAAGGCCGTTCCCGATCGAAACAACAAGCGCCGTCGAATCTACGGGAATTGCGAACCCAGTGAAACATCTGCTATTTAGGCGGCCAGAAATTTTCAACATGGAGTGTGTCAGTTTGTACACGACGATAGTAGCGGTAAAAAGAGGTCGCTGTAGGAACATCGCGTGCATCGCTTCCATCAAAGTATCCCGGCGGATTCAGCCGGAGTCGATTTCACACGACTCCGGCGAACCTGCCAAGCGGCTAGCTTCGACGAACGCGATATTGTGATTTTTTTTGTTCTCCTCGACATTTGCGTGAAATTTCGGAGAAAATAAATGGTGGTGTGCACTCGTTATCTCCATCATTTACTTGTTTTAAAACTGCTAACCACTGCCCCAAATCGCTGCTTCGAAGCATGACCACACGACACGGACGAACCACACACGCCGATCGCATGATTTGTACCGACCAGGAAATGAAAATACGCTGCGCGAGACGGCGCTGTTGCCGCGTCGTCTTGCGCTGGCTCGCGTTGCGTTCGACGACGTTCGAGTATAAACAGCCTTGTCCGCCGAAGGATTTCTAATTCTAACGGCGTCAGATTGTGAATGTCCATCACGTGCACGCGCAAACAGCTGCTGAAACGTAGTTCGTCCGAGGCAGCGGCAGCTTGGGACTACTTGGGATCTGGAACCACTCCGCTGATCCGTCCACGCGCGCGCACCTGCGTCGACCGCTTCACTCGGGGAATTTGCCCTGAGAAAGGGCGTGTCCGCGACCTTTGAACATGTTTTTAACAGGGAAATACGCCACTCACGATTGTAATTTTCTAAATTTTTGGAATGCTTTCAGCGCGTAGATCGCGTTACCGCCATAAAATGACGATCTCAAAAACCACTTCAGTGTACCTTTAAAAGGGGAGCTCGGGCGAAATTTTGATGGTCGATGATTTGAATCAAAACCTGTTCGACACATTACCAGACACATCTGAATTAGAGACCCATATTACAATTCACAATAATGTTTTTTTGTTGTTGTTTTTTTTCGCGAAGTTGTGGAATTTTTAAATTTGGTCCGAGGAGTTGAAAGGCTCTGCTGGTATCACTGAAAGCGTGACCTCAGATGTTGTAATGTGGGGCAATAATGGGGCATTACAGCGTGTTCCGGACGGGTTCAACGAAGTTTAGTTGTGTAAAATAAATGCTGTCAAGCTCAGGCCACCAAAACAAAATCAAACGCCAAAAACCTGTTGTTTTCTTTCAGACTGCCCGCTCTATTTGCAAGTTTTACAATATGTAACGTCATCCCACTGGAGAGCGCGTGAAACTTCGAATGTTGGTTTGGTCATCACTGCCGTTTGCCGTTTTCTCAATAACTATTTTGAATCTAGAAAAAATGTGAATAGTATGCCGGAAAGAGCAAAGCCTGGATATTTCAAAAATAAATTTAATTTAAATACCTACAGAGAAAATAAAAAAAACGCCAAAACTCACTATAAAAAAAAAAGCCGAAAATAGTTTTGCATTGTTTCGCGGTGTCCCTTCCTCTGAGACCCTGTCTGATCGACGCTGCAGACGCAGGGTCGAACCCGGAGTCTATGTTTCTCCCGAGTCTCGACCGCGCGCCTTCGTCCGCGAGGAGAGGAAGCAGAAGCGATCGGGGCGGATTACAAACGATCAACCGTACCCTCGGATCCCCCGGCAGAGATAAAAGGGCCCCCGTTCGCGGCTAATCCGCACAAGATGGCGTCAGTGGCGGAGGGGAATCATCCCCCCCCCCCCCCTTCGCGTTCTCCCGCATGGGGCGCGGGGGGTCGAGGCCAATCAATCTCGAACGCAGGGGGCTTCAGCTCGCTGCCGGGACGGAGCGTACGCTTACTCCCCCCCCCCTCCCCCTTTCTCTTCTGCCCTGGCTCCCCTGAGGTGAGCAATTACGCTGACAACAGCTGATTGATTCAGAACGGCCGTCAGAGCGGCTCAGGCCGTGCTTAGGATTGACTCCCTCGCTGCCGGTCCTGCCTTTTGGCCTCTTGGTCGTCATCGTTTTCGGCGGCGGCGAGGGTCCCGTACACGCCTAGGGTTGGCCTTTTTTCTTATCTTTATCTTCCAGGTGGGCGTGACGAAGAGTAGTCCGGTCACCGGAGTAACCGGGCCGTCGCTGTCGATTCGGAAGTTTCGGCAACTACCGACTTGAGCGATGTAATCGAAAGACCAAGTATGTAATTTTGCGGGGGGGGGGGGGGGGCTTGGTGTTGGGCGGTGACGAGGCCAGAGGAAGGAAGGTCGGGAACAAACGGCGTCTGCGCTCTTTATTCCCAAGCCGGTTCTCTCGAAAGGGCGTTTCTTCACATGAACAGTCGGTTGAGAATCGGTGGCTCTTGGCTCACCCCTTGGCTTTGACTAAGGAACGTATGGGGACGACACGAAACTCCTCATATTCAAGAAGCAATGCGCCGTGCGAGGCCCCCTACTTCAGAATTCGGCAAACGTATGTCTTATGACACAGAATCACCCAGAAAACCTTGTTCGAGAAGGTACTTCAACGCGTTGTTGCACAAAAATAAAACGATGCAAATCATTTCCGAGGTCTCTGTCGTTATATTTCTCGCAAATAGGTAGTACATTCAATTCGGTGATAGCTTCGTTTTATTCGTGCGTTTCACTAAACATACGATTTTGATGGGGACAAACATTAATTGGTCGGTCTAATGACACAACCTCTCTTGACATCATCAACTTCATATAATAGAGAACCTGATATCAGCACATTTCTTGTGATTCAGATTGCGCAGACCCGACTACGGACTACCCAACCTCAGGAGGTGTAGTTTTAGTGAGACCCCAAACACCTGACCCGACTTAATTTCGTGGTTTGTGTATGAGCTCGGCAGTCTGCAGGCTAAGTGAAAAGATCAAGGAAGAAGGGTCACAAAGCCTATGTAGAACGAAAAGCGAATCACTCTAGTGTTCGATTCACGATGAAGACCACAGAAAAAACAGACGCACTGTATTGGAAAAACTGCATCTAAGCAGGAAAATACGCCATTTTTACAGGCTTCGTAGCTCTCTCCCTGTATCAAAATTTGTACGAAAAATTTGACTTCTTCTAATAAAGGCTTTGTAAGTAACCTTGAAATGCGGGTATATATTATGAACGTAAGGGACTTGCCTAAAGGCAATTTGCAGTACAAAAGTTACTTTATGAAAACATACAAGATGCCACGGGCGAATACGTCTCAGTAGGTGAGAACTAGAGCGCCTAACGTCCTCGCCCGAGTCGGAGCGACAGGCAAAAAAGACTTCACAAACGCACCCAGACAGCCAAATACACTCAGAGTGACAGTCGTTGGGATTGAGCGATCATGAGTTGATCTCAGGATAAGCATCTTTTCACTAAGAGCGGTATTGGGGAAGATCGCTCGGATAGCCGTAAAGCTGATTTTATTTTGTTGGCTCCTTGTCTAGTAGAACGAGGCCATAGAAGTAAGTATTCAAAAATGTGAATTCTACTTTCTGGTGGCGACCTCCGTCAACGTTATTCTCTTTTCCTTCGTGCATTTTGGTTTGAAGAGAAAACCGACTCTTGCCTGTCTTCCTTACCCGACCTTTTCTTTTTCATTGTTCTTGTTTTTCATCCCAGCGACTACTGACCAAAGCTCGTTCGATACAAGCCAGTGACTCATATCCAGAAATTCCGAACGTCACATATAAAAAGCATTCAGAAAAAGATACGGAATAGAACGACGAAGCAAATAATTATTGAAACAAAATAACACTCAGACATCCAGACACGAACACACACACGGATAGAGAACCAGAGGAGCCTAGGCAAGCACACTCCCGCCACAGGAGTTGCTCTCCCCTCCTTCCACCCCACTGTGGACGGCCACTTTGAGCGGCAAAAGATGACGTTGACGGCACACACGCGCGCAGCACCAAAACCAAGTTTTTTTTTCTCTGTTTTTTTTCTCGGCACTGCTTTTGCGTTCGGGCTGAAACGAACCCAATCAGGCACGCTCGTGTCGCGATTAGCAGCCGGCGCAAAACGCGGGGTCCTAAGCTCCGTCCATCCCGAAGCTGGCACTGCGGCGAAAGCTACATGCTCCTGTGACCAGTAGCACGTCTACCTTTTTCCACGTGATCGCGCTCTCGCCCATACCCAGGCGCAGAGAGCGGCTTGAGGTGACGTGTGTGGGGCGATTGTTTGGTGCGGGGAGCGCGTCGCTCCCGCCGTACTGTCAGCTCGGGGGTGAGCGGAGTGTACGAGCTGTCGCCGCGGAGTGCCCCCAGTGCCGGCGCCACGCACCCCGACGGCCCTGCTTCTAACGAGTCCCGTTGTCTTATTACAAACGCCCGGTCTAGCCGAGGAGAGATGTCCGCACGTTATGGTTGCCGGCCGTCACGTGGCTCGCTCCAGACGGAAAGACATAGTCCGATGCTAATCGATCTACTCGGTTTGGAAGACGCCTCCGAAAACAAGTTAATCATTAGATACACCGGTGCTAATCCGGTTTGATAATGAGTTAAACGAGCTAATTAATGGACACAGTTAAGAGCACCGTTGAGCAACACTAGCTGCGTTCGATTTACCTGCACCTTCTGCACCGGCGCAGAAATATGTAGGGCAGTGTACTTCCGGTACAGTGTATTGAGATACGACCGGAAGTCGACCCTACACTTTTCTGCACCGGTGCAGGAGGTGCGGGTAAATAGATCATTTGCTATATTCCCAAGCGACCCGGCTCGCACTCGAGGAATTATGGGAACGGTGTTCCTTCAGCTCCTTAGTGATCGCTAATTTCGACCAATTCCATGATTACAGAGCTTTTGAGCGCAGTTCGGAGTCACCCTGAACAAGCGCCTGATACACCCCAAGAACCTGTGATATCACTTTTAAACTTTCTTGTCAATGCCAGCGTTTATGATACTGTGCATGCGATACACCTTTGAACCTGGCTGAGCTGCAGAAATCTCTTACAATATTATTATTCTCGTGATTGTTGTTTTAGCAGGAATTGCTTAAAAAAGGCGAGAATTCACAACTAAAACCAGGTGTTTAGCTCGGAGTCAGCGGGGCTGCTTATAGCATTTTTAGCGTTTTTAACTTAATATCAGCATCTTTGAACTTGTACGAGAATGATAATAATGTAAGAGATTTGTGCAGCTCATCCAGGTTGAAGGGTAAACATCACGCATAGTATAAAAACGCTGATATTGAGGAGAAAGTTTAAAAACGATATGACAGGTTCTTGGGGTATATCAGGCGTTTGTTCAGGGTGAATTCGAATTAAGCTCGAAAGCTATGTAACCATGGATTGGGTCGAAATTACCGGTCACAAACCGTTCGCAAACGCAAATAAAGCTTTTACAGTGGCCTAAAGATATCAAGCTTTTTTCTTTCTTTTCTACTATGGCCGGGTTTACTCAATAAAAAATTGTTAATTAAACTGTACTTTATATTTATAGTAATTCTTCATTCCGGATTATTTTCAGTGATCTGACTGTTTGATGAATCAATCTGTCATGTTTAAAAATTCACTTTGTGCTTAAAAAGCACTATAGACCCTTTCCGAAATTGCTCTTGGCAACAATGAGCCGCTGCCTTGACGGCGCTCGAAAGTGCGGCTGGCCACTATGATCGGGCAAGGCGCTGCCATTATGTGGTATGCGCCCGCGATCGCGAGCACCACCGCTGCTGGTCCCGATTCGCTATCGTGGACCAGGAGCTTGGTTGACATTCCAAATTGGTACACTACGAATAAAGTAAATGACTACTACGTCGCCCACAAGACGAGCGACCAAAACCGAAGGCGCAGTTCAGGTTTGTGACTGAAAGTTACATGGAGGCACCTTCGCACGAAACGGCGACTTTCTTTTTGCGGCTTCGTTCTTGCATCGGCGACTGAGTATAGGTTTTCGCATTTTTGTTGGCGACGCTGTCCACATCGGCGATAGAGTCGCTTTTCGCGTCTTCGTTCGCGATGCGGTTTACATCGACGATTGAGTTGCTTTTGTCACGCCATCGCTGCCGACGTTTGCACGATCGCGTCCTTTATCGCGTCTTCAGCTTCGGCGGAAGTGGCAGTTTTCGACGTGACATTCTTTTCTCTTCGGCCTTTCGACATCGTTGAAAGCAAATACTGTTAAATTTATCTTCGAGGTCTTGATATTTCGCCAATTTTACGAAGTTTGAATTTCGGGAATCTTTGGCGGGCACAATGTTTCGCGATTTGGAGGGGTACGCTTAGTATTCTTTACCGTAGGGTAATTTATTTGCGTGATTTATTTTTCGCGATATTTCTTAAGTCCCGAAATTCGCGAAAATTAAGTCCTCGCGAAAATTACGTCGTTTACACTGTACTTGGAACAACTAGTTGCCTCAAGAAGCGGCGACTACCAGCAACGTTCGAAACGTAGCCAGCGTGACTGAACTGCTTCAGCCTAAAGCCTCGTATATTTCGTGTTATTATGTTTCCCCACTTGACGTTTTATAACGATTTCTCGGTTGCTTCGAAAAACGGATCACTCGGGAAGGAAAAAAAACGGGACACATGGAAGAAGACAGTACCCGAATTTCAGAATAGCTCCGGCACGCCCGAATCCTCGGGAAGAGCTATGTCCATGTGCTCGTTGCTATGATAGTTTTTATTTTTTTACTGCGCGAGCTGTCACAATGAATCCTAGTGCACGCGCGCATATCCTGACTTAATTCATTTTGAGCGTAGGGAGCGCGCACTTAACAAATTGGGGTTCATCTTGATGCATTGTTTTGTTGACAGCTGTATTTTTGCAGCAAAATAGTAAACCTCGTTTTGTTTGGGAGGTTATCCTTCGCGCCTTTCTGCTTGCACAGTGCCGCACAGCAATCAAAACGCATCTGGAAAGGCGCTATGCGGGCACTACAGAGTACTGGCCTCTACGACCGTATTCGCGACTCCAGCGACCTATAGGGGGCGCCACCACCAAACAAACATGGCGGCTGAGTCCAGGTCGCGTCGGCTCGGCCGGGCCGCCTGAACGGGTGGCGCATTCAATTTAACAGATTTTCTTTTGTTTAATGCCCAATTTTATAGGTATTTGAACTGAGACGGTTTAGTGTAGCCGGTGCGCATAAACTTGCCGAGCATAGTTTTGTTTTGCCGGTGTTTTTTTGTTCTTTTCATGTCAAACTTTCGTTTCGGAGACTTCGTTGAAAACCGAAACTATGGGCTCCGGAGAAACGGTAATAGACTCTAATTAGTTTTGATCATCTAAGGAAAGCGGCGATGGCTACAGAATTGTTCCACCGAGAGTAATTTTTAGCTAACTCGCATGCCTCGACCATGCGACTTATCTGTCCGAGAAATCGAGCTTTTGTGCGTATCCGCGTTTAAGAAACAGCTCCAGTCGTCTGCTCGGTCAACAACACAGGCTGCAGGAAAATTACGAAAATTAAGCAAGCGCTTCTTGAGCCAAGGAGCATGTTAACCCGCTGGCGCTTCACTAAGCAGCTGATACTCGTATTTCAATTCAGGTTTTAGTAGCAATCGAGAAGTAATTTTGACGAGCGGGTTATGTATTATATTACGTACTATGTCCCACTAAAGCGATATTAGTATATTCTTCGGGTTGAAATATGAACTTAGTTGACTAGCTATTAGGTGAACTGCTGAATAAAAGTATATTTGACAGACAGAGAGATACTACTTAAACTTAGCCAAATGGTTCTAGCCGGTAGCACGGAGACGAATGCGGACAAACTGAGGAGAGTCTTCATCGGAGATTCACTCAGAACATCTCTGCATTGAACTTGACTTCGAATCCTGAACGGAGAAAATGTAGTATTTTTTGTGGCCGGTCAACCTGAGCAATGTAGACGTATATTGCTGCTGGCTTCGACGGGGGTATAATATAAATATTGGAGGCGCGATAGATCCTAATGCCGTGACAGCTTCTAACTTTGCGAGACGCGTCCCCCACCTTTTGAAAGCAGATAATTTTCCTCATTAATCATATGCAGCGAGCAGGTTTTCCTGAATCAAGTAATTGCGAAATCAGCCCAACTCCTTCAGTGTGGTCCAGAGGTTTTTTCGGCGAAAAGCAGCCAAGATGAATAGCCAACGCACCGGCCGGCGTGGGTGGCTCAAACTTGAAGCTAATCGAGCACAACCAAACTCTAGAAAAGCAGCCATCGAACCTTTCACTTGACTGCAACATTGGTGTTCCCTCCAGTGAAACACCTCGTCTGTCGTCCTTAGTCCACTGTTCTACATCCTTATAAAGAAACCACTTATCAGTTACCAAGTAGTCGTCACTTTGAATGTGATTCAAGACAGACAAGAAATCAAAACGTTTTTCCGTGATTCCTCCCCATCCAAGAAATCGAAAGCACGCGACCGTGTGTTGTGGAGTAAACGGGCTTTCAAACACGTGATGGAAGGAAACAATCTACTGAGGCTTCACCACACTAATGAACACTCAGGCAAACTTAAGAAATTTTTGGACCTTCGTCAAATTACATCGTTCACCACCGCGCGCCGACAACACGTGTCCGCGAAAGCCACCAGAGACGCGGAGGGGCGCGGAGCGACCTGGACCGGCTGGTTCCCGGTTTTCCCGCTTGGCGGCGTCCGTTTTGCTGGAGTCGCGAATACCCCATAATGGCAGCGGCGCACGTGACCACTCCCGGCGAGTGCGCATAGTTTGGAATCGGCGCCGCTAGATGGCGCGGCATTGCTAAAAGGGTCTATTGCACGGCTACCATGATTTAAATAAAATAGATCTTATTCAGATCACAGTAATCGGATTTAAATTTAAAAAACAAAAATCTAGTTTACTTGATAAAGAAAATCAAGATTTTTTTCCACCCTGAACACAACGTATAAAAGGGGGGAGAGTTCTAACACCTACGCTTCGCTGGGGCGCTTCAGAAGCGCTCAAAATGACAGTGACTTCGCCTTCCACTTCTGCTCGCAAACAGGCATCCCTTGAGTATACTATACACCAACACACCGCTTACAAACAAGCCGGCGCTCGCCCACACCAGATTTGTGCGAGGCGAAGCTTCTACAGAGGCGTCCACCGCAATCGCGTAACGTCAGAAAGTCGAGTTGGTCTATAGCAGGTATCCGTGCGCCAGGAGGATATTTACCGCTCGGCACTACTTACTCGGCAATTTGTTTTTTTTTTTTAAGGCGTGTGAGGGATTATTATTATTTCCACGATGTGCGAAATGCGGTGTTTTGGCATCCGCCTATTGGGAAGGTTGAGGATCGCAAAATGCGACGCGCAGTTACAACAATAAGGTAAACAGGCACTTAAGCAGCAACAGTGACGCCACTTTTTTTTTTTACACGTGCAGATGCACAAGGTTCTAATAGTCATGGCGCTCGCCGTTTTTGTGCGTTTGCCTTCCCCAGTTCAACCAATCACGCCCAGTAAGTACACCGCCGTAATCCTGCGTTTTTTCTTTTCTGCGTGTGATTCGAGTTTATCCGATGATAGCGAACGCACAAAGGCGGCGAGCGCCGTGAGCGAGGATGGACTTTTGGCTCTGCTTGATTGGCTCCATCGGGTGGTAGCGTCGGCAGCGCTCGGACCTAAGCGCGTGAACCGGACTGTATAGAGTACTCGTCTTGTCTCGAGAGAACTCCTCACACCCGTAGCACGGGTCAGCTGAAGGAACTGACAAACGGGGACCTGGTATCCGCTGCTCGCGAAAGGCTCGGAAGGGCAAAGGCTACTCACGTCTTCGGAGGTGTACATGACGAGTTGGGGCAGTGCCTTGAGACCCATGGTCTTGTAGTCGGGGAACTTCTTGTGTCGGGCCGCCATGACGGCGTACAGGTTGGACACCGAGCCCCCTGCGCGGACAGCGGGCACCTCGTTCATTCAACTCGAAGGGACCACGAAATCACTCATTCAGATTAGTCTGTGGCAGGTTAAGAAGCTCCTCCTAGAAAACACTGCACCTAAGTGAAGCGGGCGCCGAAAAGAAGTGGTAACGAGGGAACCAGCAATCATGGCGAGCAGTCGGCCTCGTGCGAGGGTCTCGCCCTGCTATGTTTGATCCGCAACCGACGGCATTTCTTAAGGTGTCACTGACAGCTTAAGAAATGCGGGACGAGTCCTAAGCATCTTATTAGGGCTTCGCAGCCAATCACATGCTGGCACTATCTTGTAAAAAGCGCCCGAAAATCAAGAAGCTTAACATAATTCGAGAACGTCGCCGCCCCTTACAGGAATGTCGTTCATTTATTTATTTATTTATTTATTTATTTATTATTTATTTAATGATACTGCAATCCCTGAAAGGGATTTTAGCAGGTGGGTACATTTGATTAACAAGACATGCAGGCATACAAAATAGCAAGCAAGTCGCAGAAACAAAAGAACAAATATTTTACAGAGGGACAAAACTAATTTAGAAGGGATTTAAATAAAGACAATGATGGCTGCATAACAACGCTTTCAGAAAGGCATAAGCAGTTCCAATCATGTAGGTCAGCCTAAAGTTCGCGGATAGAAAAAAGTGAGTACTCCTGGAAGTCAAGTATATGTATGTCATCGATCGAAAAGATGAGTTATGTGATAGTTAGCGCATGCCTCCGTCGAGTAGCGTAGCCTGATGAGAAGTTTATTAAGTGAGACAGATCCATCCTATATTGTCCATTTATTAATTGATACAAAAATTTTAGTCGAGAATGCCTATTTCTGAGAGATAATGACTTTAAGTTAGCTCTGGTTAAAAGTTCGGTTATAGAGATACGTCCAAAGCTATTATAAATGTAGCGAGCTGCCTTTTTCTGCACACGATCGAGTTTGTTAATGTTTAGTTTGGTGAAGGGATCCCAAATGATAGCCACGTAATCTAATGTTGGCAAGACTATAGCTTTATATGTTAGAAGACGGAAGGAAGACGTAGAAAGTCTTAGCGTCCTTCTAAGAGAGAATAACTTTCGAAGAGCATTTGATGTTACGTAATCAATCTGTTTTGTCCAAGTAAGATTATGAGTGATCCATAGTCGAAGGTATTTATATTGTGTTACTTGAGATAGAAGAATATTATTAGTATTGTAAACAAACTTCAATTGATTTCTTTTGTAAGTAATTCTCATAAAAACCGTTTTTTTCAAAGTTAATAGTCATTTGCCACTTCGTACACCATTCCGTGATTTTTTGAAAAGCTCTATTTAACAAAAGTTGATCGCTGATGATTATACAATCATCAGCGTATAACCTGATTTTTACCGGAACATCTTGTACTATATCATTAATAAATAACATGAAAAGGAGAGGTCCGAGCACAGAGCCCTGGGGAACGCCAGAGTCAACAGAAAGTCTGTCAGAGCAATATTCACCATAAACTACGAATTGTCGACGATTTGAAAGGTATGCTGAAATCCATTTGACTAACTGTGTGTTCTTACATATTTTTTCCAATTTGTATAGTAACTTTTTGTGAGAGACCTTATCAAACGCCTTCGAAAAATCGATAAAAATAGCATCAATTTGTTTTCTCATTGTTTATTGCCCAGGAGAAATCGTGAACAGTCTCAATTAATTGAGTACATGTTGAAAAACCTTTTCGGAATCCATGCTGAATTTTAGTCAAGATGTTGTGTTCGTCTAGGAATTTTGATAAATGATCATATATTATATGTTCAAGAAGTTTACAGGCAGTTGAAGTCAATGAAATTGGACGGTAATTTTGAATGCACTGCTTGTTTCCGTTCTTATGAAGTGGTTTGACTCTGGCCGTTCTCCAGTCGTCTGGAACCTAATTGTTTTCACTTTCGTCTGAAAGTAAAAACAGTGAGGACAGCAATGGTATGGTGATGAAATGGTTGTAATGTGTCGTGCACACATCGAAGACGACGTCGAGGACGGCCTCTAGGACGACCTCAAAAACGACGTCTAGGACGACCTCCAGGACGACGTCAAGAACGGCGTCAACAACCACCTCTATGACGACCTTTAGGAAGACCTTAAGGACGACGTCAAGGATGGCGATTAGGGCGACGTCGAGAATGACGACCTTTAGGAAGACCCCAAGGGCGCTGTCTAAGACGACGTCGAGGACGACGTCAATGTCGACCTCAAGGACGACCTCCAGTATGATCTCTAGAACGACCTCTAGGACGACGTCGAGGACGACTTCAAGGACGACCTCAAGGACGACCTCTAGAACGATGTCAAGGACATCAGGTTACGTCAGCCTCAGCTACCGAGGCTTACGAGCTTACGCGAACGGAGCTTACGCAGCCGGCGCTTACGTGACCTTGATTAAGGCGACTCTAAGCTTCAGCCACGGGCGTTACAACCATTATAGGACATGACCTTGACGACATGACCATGAGGACATGACCTTGAGGACGAGGACCTGACCTTGAGCGTGGTGTGGCCTATAAAGCTACCGCTTACGAACTTACGCGACCGGCGCTTACGATAACGAAGCTTACTCAACCAGCGCTTACGTGACCTTGATTAAGCGACCTTGAGCTTCAGCCACGGGCGTTACAACCATTAGAGGGCATGGCCATGTTGGCATGACCTTGAGCGCGAGCATGACCTTTAGCGTGGTTGGGCCTGTAAAGCTACCGCCTTCAAAAAAAGAGATAGCATTTCTTTTAATTTTAGTGAAGAAAGGCTTATTAGCCATAACGGGCTCGTAACACTACAATCACTGATAGTTCAAGAAACGCAGGTGGTGGCTTATAATTAGGCCGTAGACTTTCCGGTTTTAACCGAAAAACATCGATAAACATTCGTTGGTGTTAAAAGTACAAAACCGGTTTTAACGACAAAACAAATCGGCAACTACCATTGGTGTAAAAAATATAAAATTAATTAAAACCGAAAGACACCGATCTTTTTTTTTCAATTTCGTTCCAGCCTAAGCAGTTGTTTTTTTCTTGTTAAAGTTGTTTGATTTAAACTTTTAGTTTTTCGGATGGTTTCTTTTTTTTTTCTTTTGTCGATACTATCGACACAAGAGGTGTGAGCGTATTACCGCAATACACCTATATTTGAAAAAATATGATAAACAGTGAAAAAACATTGGGCGATTTTACTTATGCATAAAAACACCGGAAAATCTACGGCCTACCTGCTTCCTGATCCGTTCTTCGTAGCTCCTATTTGCTAATGCGGCAATTTCATTACACGCGATACTGAGACGCCGGGGACCGTATACACCCCGCCTTTCTTGAGCTATTGCCACGGTGCGGCTGCCAGCAGAAGCATTTCGCATTGAACATGGCCGGACTGGCATAGACATATCCTGTGTAGCAGCCAACCTTTGTTTCTGAGGAATATCAGCTTACCTGAGCTCAGCGCTATACAAAACGTTCAAGGCTACACCCAAAACTAATACTTTTTTTTTTTTTTACACGAGATTTGGAAATTGAGAACACAAATCCCCTCCAGGCCTCGGCGAAAACCGCCGCGATCATCTCAATCCCAGTACGCGTCTACTCGATCTGCTGGCGAGCGAAGAGCAATATGACAAGAGAAGCGAAAAATACTTCTCACGTAGATTTGATCAATTTCTGGCACTGATGAACGTCGTCCGGTAGTGAATTTTTGGGCCGTCTTGCACACGAACGCTTCGCAGAGACGGATTCACGCGCAGATAAGTGAAAAACATGGCGGTGTGTCGACGTCGTCGTCGCTTATACAACTTCAGGACACACGATTGAACTCGATCTCCGGGCAACGCCTGCAGGTCGAAGCACGTGAAAACACATACAGGACTACGCTGGACACGGGTAGCATTTTTAAATTTCAGGTACCAGGCCTTTACTCAGGAGAGAGATTTTGAAACGCGGCCATGGGAAGGCGCAGACGCGGCCAAGGCTCAGGAAGTGAATTCGAAGAGGTTCCCAGTACGGTTCTTTTACGAGGGTGTTCCGCGGTGGGTGCCTGATGAACCTTTAGCGTCAGACAAATTGCTATTGTCGCTGACGGCTTAAGAAGTAAGGAGCGTCTCGAGTTCAGGGCATTTTATTATCGCTGGGATTACGCCAGGGACTGTGGGATTAGCCGAGAAGATTGCCGAAAAACGAAGCGTGAAAGTATTAAGCCGCATCCAGTGTTTCTCAACGTACTTGTCGCCTTTTTCTAAACGGTAAGGGATAATGTATTTGCGTTACTTATTTCGTGATGTATCGGGTGACGTACGCAGTTTCGCTAATTGTTTCACCTTCTTCCCAAGACTTAAAAAAAATGTACACTTCAATTTGTTTCGTGTTTCTAGGCGCAAAGTCGTATTAATTCGTGCACACGTCCCACATGCCTTTAAAATGTTGCCTCTTTTCCCCGCGCCAACATTCCCAATTTCTTGAAATACTGCGCCAATGCATATTCTTTAACGTCTAAACAGTTTCCACCATGAGGAGGGTAACACAGAGAAGGGAACGGACAACGACAACAAAGTCATTGTTTTCCGTCCCCTTCTTTTGTTGCCTTCCTCATGGCGGATACTGTTACCAACACGCTCGGTCTTTCCTTGTTTAAACGCTAAAACGTTTTAATTAAAAAAATATCAAGTAACGGAAAAGTAACGTGCTTTACGTTTTATCCGTAGCGGTAACGCCTACAGCACTCCCCTCCAGTGCAGTTGTCTTCCTTGCCACGCACTTTCTCGGAGGCTCCTTTATGTAAGCTGCACCACAAAGCACCCGAAACATCAACCATAGGGCTTCCTTTAATGAGTTAGACAGCTGGGCCTTGATACCGATCGCCCTTAAGGGCGATCGGTATCAATGAGAATTCTCATTGGCTGAACCGATTGAAAGCATTCCCATGATTGGTGCAGGTGCTCCGCTTGAGTCACGGTCCAGTCTACGTAGAAGAAATGTTTTCGCGTGTGCAGCGTTTTAGATTGTTTCTTAACATCTTCGTATAAAGCATAATGTAAACGTACGTAACGTAATACGACGACAGTTGTCTGGTTGAACAGCTTATGTACGCTTCCACTCGGGCGTGACGTCGGGAACAGGACTTGTATACAGAATATCCTGTGCGATTAAAGAAACTATAAACAAGAAATAGTGGGAAAGAAAAACAGCTATAGGGGGCGACGGCTTGAACTGGCGTTTTTAGTTTTTAGATTTATTTAGTTTTAGGTTTTGCTTATTATATTGAAGTTGACATGCAATAAATTGCAGGGCTTTCGACGCACCAAAAAAAGAAAAGAAAGAAACGAAAACGTTGTTTTCGCCGTTAAATTTTAAAGACAACAGATTGGTGTGCAGTAGGGGAAACACTTTACCTAGACTTTCCAGAGTGCGATAGGCTTTCATAAATCGGGTTGTCAAAACACAACACCCGCCATGGGGCGTCTGGGGAAAAGCCTGAAATCCCACGCCTCAGCCACCAGCCGCTTTGATACATATTCTGAGAGTTTTTTTTTTCGTTCTTGTTGGTGTTGTTCTTGAACGATTACTTCGAGGCAAACAAAGAAAATTGCATTAAAAGCGGGAACCAAACCGACGAACTTCTTGGAGGTTGCCACGCCAAGGAACACGTAGGTTCAACTGTTTTGCAACACTATCTAGGTTTATTCTCGCACAGTCTCTAGTTACTCTCCTACGAACTCCTAATTAATACACTTAGTACACTAGGCCTACTTTATGTATAGGATGTCTGTAATGCCGAGGCTCGACCAAAACGGGGCCGTAGAAATCGACGCTTGTACGTAGCAATCCAAAGTTTGGGTCAAAGGTGTATTTCAGAGGTGAGTTTTAGGTTATAAAATAACAAGGCATAGCTTCCTTTCTGTAAAAAAGTAGAGGCAAAAAACTTTCCAGGGACAACGGCGGATGGCGACGAAGACCGAGTCGAGTGACGGGGCGCGTTTGGCGCATGTGCTGATAGATGGCACTAACCTCCTTGATCCGGCTTGCTTTTTAAAAACATATCGAGACTGCCCACGGCAACCGTGGTCTAATGAAATAAACGAAATCGTTTTGGTAATGTACCTCTGGTATAAAAAGAAGCGCGGACAATAATAGCAAAACTTGAAGCAAGAAAACTAATAGAAAACGTGGTTGCATAACGACGGCGCTCTTGCTGCCGACGGAGTTTTATCTGCGTATCGTCCGCTTCCTTTCGCTGGTCGGCTACACTTTCCGACGCTGCTCCCGAGGTAGTGCCATCTATCAATACGCAAGTCAAACGCCCCCCCCCCCCTTCCTCTCGACTGTGTAACCGTCCGTCGTTGACCCTGGACAATTTTTTAGTCCTATTGTTTTTTTCGTTTTTTACAGAAAGGGAGCTACGCCTTGTAATTTTACAAGGTAAATCCCACCTGTAAAAAGCACCTCTGACGAAAATTTTAGATTCTACGCGCAGGCGCCGATTTTTCGGACCAAGTTTAGATCGAGCCTCGGCATCACAGCCACCCTCTGTATATACTCGTGTGTGTGCCCTTTGGCATTTTTTTTAATCCATTGCTATTAGCCAGGATCAATATACATCCTCGGAGTGAGTATACCTTTCGAGCGACATCACATATTAGACTTGAAATATGTCGATATTTCTTAAAAACTCCACTAAGTCATGTTAAATCTTGCGCTCATCCCACATGCCTTCAAAATGTCGCCTCTTTGCCCCACGCAAACATTCCCACTTTCTTGCATACTTAGTGCTCAAATAGCACCAAGTACACGTTGCACGTTACCTAGTCGAAAAAAAAAGCTCGTATATTATTCTTTATCTCGAAAAGTCACGCGTGACCATTTTCGTGACTCTTCGTGCTCCAAGTGACTTGTAGACCACGTTAAGTATGAAAGAAAGAGCATATATGGTACAAAACTCAAAACAACTATCGCTGGTTCTCCGGCTTGCGAGTGGATCAAAAACTATCGGGGAACTCGACGTGTTGAGTAGAAATCGTGGCAAAACTCTGTTGTTTTTATTTTTTGTTATCTTTTTGGATCATGATTTAAACGCAGGACAACTTGGGATAAAAAAAGACTAGTGTTTTCCTCATTCCCAGTAAGGAAAAAAAACTAACTACAGTCACATTTTTTACTGGGTCAAAATGTAACCGAATTTATTATTCGTTCGTGTTCGCAAAAGGCGATCTGAATAAGTCAAGTCAGAAGCAACGCGCCCCTTGTAACACGTTGCTCTAAATGCTTATGGTCTAGTATTAATCGCCCAAAGTTACAAATCTATTAGTTATTACAAGCGGTGAGCGCTATGTTTCGTAGTATAAAACTAAATCTATGAAATGTGCAAGTACCATTTTTTTCAGTCACTGCTCTTTTTGAGCCTACGAACGTATTGCGGAGTGCATTGGACAGCGGTAAATCACATCTAGCTGACTCTATACGGCGTCTAACTCTACACGTCTTGCCCGTTATTTTATTTCTCCGTGTCTCGGGGTTTAGATTCATTACAACACGCGATTGGGGGAGGCGGTTCTTTCGTGTGTGATATGGAAAAAGAAAAGTTTACACAAGTGGCCGTGTGACAGAGTTCAGGGAACACAGAATGTTTTCCGCACAAACCACACACACTCATTATTTTTTTGTCTTTGTTTGGCAGACTTAGCGGGGGAAACTGAATTTGTATACAGATCGCTTGTTTATTCTGTCGCTAAATTTAGAGGGGGATTTTAATTGGCGTATAGTTCACGTGACGTCATGTCAAATGACGTCAATTTCCCGCCAAATATAGCTGGGAAACTGAAAGTCATGTGACGTGAATTTTCCTACCGAATTTCGCGGGAAACTGGCGGTATATAGGTCACGTGACATCAATATTCCCGCCAAATTTAGCGGGAAAAATGAATTGGTTAATAGATCTCGTGACATCAGGTCACGTGACATAAATTTTTATTGTGTGTGGGAAACGCTCGTTAATGACGCTCGTTCACGATGATTTTCTCGTAGGAAAAGAACCACGTTCTGTGTTTAAGAACAGAAACTATTTTTTTTAAGTCTCACCTGGCGCAAGAATGCTGTCTCCGTTGGTGTAACCTATGAGGTCACGCATCTTCTTCATCACGACGTTTTCCATAAGGATAAATACCGGGGCGATTTCGTAGGTGAACCTGAAAGAAAAAGGACGCATTCACCCACCGTGTTTTCAGGCACTGCGTCACATTCAGTAATGCAGCTCTCGTGTCATGCCTGGAACGCGTGCCTGATTAATGCGTTTAACGTCGTATACCTTCCGGGCGTTGTAGCCTTTTACAAAAAAAGCAACAATGTTCTTCTCAAGAACCTCCGCGTAATGCCATACGCCTTGTCACGACCCTGGATGTTGGTTGTACAAGTGGGCAGCGCGAAGAAAGAGAGCGGACCCAAGGGTCGTTGTCGTCACGGCGTCCTAACCCCTGGCGGCCATCGTTTTCGGCGACTGATCGGTTGCAAAACGAGCTACGGAGGAACAGCAGCCTGCCGCCTTCATGTCCGCTTCTTTGCCACCGCCAGGATCGCGGCGGTCGGCAGCGTTATGCAGTTGTGACTTCACAAGGAGAAAAGATCGAGTGGTAAACACACCAGTCGGATGCCCGTTCCAGGTGCCGTTGCTTTGCTACAGCTGGTATAAGCCTTAATGGTTTAGTGTACTGTACAAACGTTGCCTCTCGTTCAAGTCGATGCATGTATGTTTGGGGGAGGCATACACGGATGACTTACATATTCGTGTTGGCTGCCGCGCTCAGCCATTCGCCGGCCAGAGACACGATGTCAAGTCCGCTCGAGAGTTGGTTGAAGAAGTGAGGGTGGCCTGAAACAACAAAGAAAAAATAGTTTTTTTAATTTTTTATGAGAGCAATGTACCAAAGAGAACAATGTAAGTATTGGCTACTTTGAGATATCTCCTAGTAAACATCTTCTCAGTTATAGTGCAAACTGCACATTGGGTCATAATAATAATAATAATTATTATTATTATTTTATATTATTATTATTAATATTATTATTTTTATTCAGCAAATAAGGCAATACAAGAGAGCAGGCCTGCCTAAGCCAATGTAGTGCTTGTGTGGCGTGACCTGGCAGGGGAAACACATTTTTCACATTAGTAACAATAGAGCATCAACAGATGGCGCTTAAATTTTGAGATGTTTGTCTAGAATCTAGATCATTATACAATCTCTTCAAGCTTTTCTTCGAGTGAAACTAAGACTTCGACAGAAAAAAGTAATCCGGCAAGGCGGTAAAAATTCTTGGATATAAAACGTCCTCACATTTTCTCCATAGCGAGTGTATATTCGTAAAATGTCATAACGCATTTCGCACCTCGACGTACGAGAGGCAATTATCTCCGTTTTAAAGTCACTATGTCAAAAGTGATGCTAAAAAAAGCCCTCGTGCGTCTACTTTCCCGCACATGCACTCGGAGAGCCAGTCACCGCCATCTTACGGAGGCAGCTCAGCGAATGACGATGCCGAAACATATGTTTAGACGCAAAAAACGCAGTCTGAGTTGTGTCTTTAAGCAATGCAAGCGTGACGTTTTGCATTGCTTAATGTCACAGCTGAGGTTGCGTTTTTTTGTTTTTTTTTTGGTCTAAACATATGTTTCGGCATTGTCATTCGCTGAGCTGCCTCCGTAAGTGGCGGTGATTGGCTATCCGAGTGTTGTGCGAGAAAGTAGACGCACGTTTGTTTGTTTTTTTTTGAGACGGTATACTACGGTATGTAAAAAAAATGATAAAAACAAGCCATCTGAAGTTAAGTAAACTAGTTTTCTTTAGAACACTGCGATATGTTGTAAGAAAAACTCTTTAACATTCCCTTGACAATATTGTCGTTTTGGGCATGTCATTAAAGGGAGCAATTGAAATAAAGTGCAACACCATAATTTAGCGCACTGTAAGCCAAAGAACGCTTCCACATATTCCTGGTGGGAAATGGAAGAAACACTTTGCGTTTAAAGAACTGGCACGACACGCTTCTCAAACGCTTAAAAATAAAAGACACGTGTCAATTCCGGGGTAAATCAAAATAAAAAAATAGATCTTAAGGTACTTAATCGAAGCAACATACTGAACAGGAACGCAGCTACATGAGCCACATTTAGAGTCGTTCAGAAATAACTGTGGAAACACTTCTAATCTTTTCCAGGGGATACGAAAACAAACGAGCTTTGTCTTAGAAGAACTCTGGAACCATGCACTATATAAGAAAGCCTGCGTCTACTTACCCGCAAAACACTCAAAAAGCCAATCTCTGCGGTCTAGGAAATCAGCTCAACGAATGATAAGGCACGTTTAGACCTAAAAATGAAGTCTGCGCTGTTGCATTACGCAATACAAAGCATGACGCTTTGCAGTGCGTAATGCCACAGCGTAAGACTTCCTTTTTGGGTCCTAAACGAATCTTCCGTCTCATCATTCGCTGAGCTGATTTTGTAGATCGCAGAGATCGGGTCATCGAGTGTTTTGCTGGTAAGTAGACGCGCAGGCATTTCTTAGAGTGCGCAAGACTTCGGAGTTGAGACGGATTTTGGTACTACGAACAAACCTGTCAGAATTCGTACAAATTACGGCGTCACAACACTTAAGTTTTTATATATATGAACATTTTAATCGGTTTCTGGAAGCATGAAATCTTATTAAGAGGTGTTTTTTTTTGCATGAGTTAAAAACAAAATAGGGCCCCGTATTTTAGACACTGAAATCTAATTTTTTATTTTCAAACCTATTTTCTGTCTCTAATTTTTATAAATTATAGTTTGTGCGATTATTAATTCATCCCGCTTTATGCTCGATTTATGTTCAATTCGTATAGTTGCGTATGCTTTCGGTTGTATACAGGAAGTAATGTATTCAGTGTAAACCTTTCTTTAGATAACGATGTTTGAAGATGTAAAAAATATTGTTTTGGACTAGTTTGACACTCCAGGGCTTAGATTTAGAAGTGGCGTTCCATACAACTAAAGCGTACTCTAACTGAGACCTAACTAACGGACGGAACAAAGGAAAAAAATACGGACGGGTTTTTAAACTTGTTTGTTACGCGAGATACCGCACCTAACAACCGCTGAAGTGGTTTACAATACATTTATTTATACTGTAGACGTCAGACGAATGGAATGAAGTAAATAATGTTCATGCATGTTTTCGATGCGAATTACGTTGTCTCGTGAACACGGACACCTCCGTTCCCTCAGAAATTGTCCATAATGTGAGTTGTACATAATAACGAGACAAAAATGCACGATGATAATGCGATTCACGCGGAGGTGCAAGCGAGCTGGACAAGAATGACGAAAATATTCACTGGATGTATTTTCCCACTTTGTCCCCCAAAAATGGTGTTCGTATAGAGGGGTATCCATATTAACGGGGTCCATATATTATCGTGACATGGCTGTAACTAGAAAATAAGGGTTCTGAATGAAATTCATACGCGACATTTGCAATATAACGCAACATTTTCCTCTTTGAAGAAGTAGAAGGGTATTTACGTTTGTTTTCGTAGTCGTTGCCCAGACCAGATGGTAATTGTTTAGGTGGGAATTAAGCGGGACTTCATAAAGTTTAAGTTTAATATTAACTGGTAAGAAACGCGGCATCTGGAAACCACACCACCAACTTGAGGGAGTTTTAACTAAATATTCAATATTAAAGGTTTGACATGTGCTCAGAAGAAAAAAAATATATATATAGCGTTTTATGTTGCTGCACTATGCCGTCTGCACTCCACTAAAAGGTGCAGCGAGAAAGGGCTTCATCGAGCGCGAGAGTATGGACAGTTCTGGCTTTTAATACATTGCGCTCTAGAGGGGAAAAAATAGAAAGAAAAAACTGGAAGGACGACAAGCGGTACACGCAGTTGCATGCAGTTCGCGCGAGGAGGCGTCCGGCGTCCCCACTTTGACGGGTCTGTCAGTCAGGCACGGGGGCGCGCGCGGCAGCGGCCGGGAAGGAGATCCCCACTCGGCGAAGAAGGGCCGAACAGGAAAACGCTCTCTGGGGCCGAGTCCCGATGTCAGCGGGACGGAGGCAGGCAGTTGCGCGACGTGCACACTTTAAAAAGGTCGCGGTAAGAGGCGTGGGAAAAGCACGGCCGGCACGCCGCACCTTCACTTCTCGTGTTGTACTACTTTATTTCACCTTCCTGTCGACACCTTACCACCTTTTTTTCTGAACGCGCCGTGCGCGTGTGTGTGCGCATGCATCTGTGTACGTGTGTGTGTGTGTGTGTGGTGTGTTGTGTGTTGTGTGTCTGTGTGTGTGTGTTTGTGTGTGTGTGTGTCTGTGTTCTGTGTGTGTGTGTGTGTGCGTGCGTGCGTGCGTGCGTGTGCGTGTGTGCGTGGGTGTGGGCGGATGTGTATCTTTTTGTGTATGTGAGCGAGACAAGCGCTGCTTGATGCTAGCATTTGCAGTCAGCACCGCTCTAGGGTGAATATCTTCCAGTCAAATTAAATTTACCGATTAGGCGAAACAGCGTGCACTACCTACAACGGCGACCGGTTCAAGAAGGCACTCAAGCTCCGCAGGCATACGTAACCAGTGTTGGTGGTAGCGTGTCGCCGGTAATGCCTTACTGTTTCGGTAACGTGTAAGGTATTCGTCACATTTTCAAAACGGCAACGCGTAACGTAGTTACGCTGCTTATTTTGAGTGATGGGTCGCGTAGTTACGTTATCGTTATTTATTTTTTCATTATTTAGAACAATTACATTTCAATTTTTTCCGTGTTTCTAGGCGCCAAGCCATGTGCATTTTTGAGTTTTTTTTGCGTTTTTTTTTCTTTTGTGCATTTAGGTGAAATCGTAAAAAAGATAACGTAATTATGTTCAGTTTCTGCATGGACATAAAGATTCTTGAAATATGGCGCATATGCATACCTGTAACGCCAAAACAGTAAAACGTCTCAATTAAAATAGTAAAGTGCGTTACATTTTGTCGGTAACGGTAACGCGTTTTTTTTATTTGCAAGTAACGAGTAACGTATTTCGTTAGTTTTTTGTTTTCGGTAACGCCTACAACATTAGAGTAACACAACAGGAGTGACTGATTGTATTGGGTGGAGGTCAGCACTTGGGGTGGAGTTGCGCTCCATCTTTGGTGGAAGTCAATTTATTCTTGCCTACGATTTCTCCACATTTGGTAAGTAATTGTTTTGTGTTTATACTTAGAGAGACGGAAGTTAGTCCACCCCCATGGGCGTCTGGTGCCTTAGCTGCAGAAGAAAAATTTAGCTAATGCAGTACCACTGCCACAGCATGG
This sequence comes from Ixodes ricinus, assembly GCA_037355805.1. Lineage (NCBI taxonomy): Eukaryota > Metazoa > Arthropoda > Arachnida > Ixodida > Ixodidae > Ixodes > Ixodes ricinus. Next base: position 27,735 of record JAZHYW010017261.1, read on the forward strand.
TGTCTTTAAGCTCACAATGCATGGTGTATTTGATATCATAAACTCCCGTAAAAGCGCCTTCCAAGAAATCAGAGCAGAAAGTCAACGCAAATGAATGCTGTATCCTATATATCCGAATCATGTTTTGTGCCACCTGTCTCAAAAAATATCTCCTCCAGATGGAGCCATTTGGCTTCCCAGCGCTCAGATGCACGGCTTGCTGACCTCGGCAACCTTTTCGGATAAATCCCAACTTCCAGGCTAGTGCATCCTTGGGGCCCTAAACTCGTCAAACACAAAGTTGGAGCCGAAAGTTCGCGGAGCGCGCTGATTGGACGTCGGCGAAAAAAGCGCGAAGTCATCGTCGTGATAGGCCAATCGGTGCGCTCCGTCAACTTTGGCCCCAACTTTGTGTTTGACGAGTTTTAGGGCCCTGATGTTTGAAAACTGCAAGAAATTTGCTGTTGCGCTGTGCTCGAACAAAGGCAAAAATGCTTTCGCCGTATCCACAACCCATGAGGCACCAATGCCTCCCCTTACAAAAAATTTATATCTGGCCAGATCTGAAGATTTCAGATATGGCCATATCAAAAATTGGCCACATATAACCTGATATGGTATATCTGCCAGATATAGCCTCATAATGCCAGATATAGCCTGATATCCCTGGCCAGGTATAGAAATCCCAGATCTGGCTAAGTAAGGAAATTCCAGATCTGGCCAGGCATATCAAAAGGACACAAGCCTGAAATCAGCACTTTATATCTTTTTATTGTCTACAATTCTCCCAAGTGCCCCGGCCCGCACTCGAGGAATTATAGGAACGGTGATCCTTCAGCTCCCTAGTGATCGCTAGTTTTGACCAATTCCATGGTTACACAGTTTCGAGTGTAATTCGTAGTCACCCTGAACAAGCGTCCCATAAGGGCTCAAGGACCTGTCATATCACTTTTAAAATTTCTCGTCAATGGCAGCGTTTATGATACTGTGCATTCTGTCCAACCTTCAACCAGGCTGAGGCGCCGAAATCTCTTACAATATTATCATTCTCGTGATTGTTGTTTTAGCAGGAATTACTTAAAAGCCGAGAAATCACAGCAACCAAAACCGGGATTTAGCTCGGATTCAGCGGAGCTGTTTATAGCATTTTTAGCGTTTCTAACTTAATATCAGCGTCTTTGAAGCTGTACGAGAATGATAATAATGTAAGAGATATGTCTGCAGCTCATCCAGGTTGAAGGTTGGACAGAATGCACAGTACTGACATTGGCGAAAAATGTTAAAAGTGATATGACAGGTACTTGGGTTCTATACGACACTTGTTCAGGGTGACTCCGAATTACACTCAAAACTGTGTAACCATAGAATTGGTCGAAATTTCCGATCACTAGGCAGCTGAAGAAACACCGTCCCCATGATTCCTCGAGTACGGGCCGAGGTGCTTGGGGGATTTAGCAAATTGTCTATTCCGGCGTAATGTTAACACTTCAAAATAATTAATTCTACATTGAAATCCTCGTGAAAATTAGCACAAATAATCTCAAACTTAAGCTTGCCAAAGCTGAAGTTTGGGATTATTTGTGCTAATATTTAGCTTGCGAACAATGAGTCATTCACAGTTTGCTAACAAAGTAAATTTTTAACTTTTTTTAACTTTTTAATATATTGAAAACCGGCCGCCAGATAAAGCTGTATATACGCCAGATAAGGCTGTGTATACGCCAGATAAGTCTGTATATACGCCATATCAGGCTGTATATACGCCAGATAAGTCTGTATATACGCCAGATAAGTCTGTATATACGCCAGATATGTCTGTATATACGCCATATCAGTCTGTATATACGCCAGATAAGGCTGTATATAGGCCGTATATAATCATATAATGTTTGATATGGCCAGATATGGCCCAGATATAAGATTTCAGACATATAACATGAAGCATTTCTTCGTTCTTGAGCTGAACAATTTAATAAACTTTTTTTAATAATTTTGGGAATCATGTTTCATAGCAGCAGGCACTTCAAAATAATTTCATGCAAAAATTAAAAAAAATGCATACATTGTAGAATTAAAGGACATATGCAAAGGGAAAAAATGTATACAGCCTGGATAAAAAAAAGGATGTCATAAATCAAATTTACAACATAAAAAACAATTTTTACAGTTAAATTTAAGGCGCGTACAAAATTTGTAGTTGACGCACGCGGGAGCACGCGGAAAAGTGTCAACTAGCAGTCACGTGCCTGGCCACTAGTCACGTGGTGCTTGCGCTCTTTCGGGAGCTTCGTACGGACTCTAAAAGTTATTTAATAATCTTCGTTCCTTTGATGCACTTCTTTCTTTAATAAAATAGTTTGATGTTTGAGAAACAACAAGTGCAAGAAAATCCTCAATTCTGTTTTAAATCGTACGATAACAAACAAAAAGCTTCGGCCATTTCTGTTCAAAGGGACGTGGTGTCACGTGTTTTAGTTTCTAACATGTCAGTTTCCCCAAAGTGGCGCCGCTGCTCGATGATCACGAGGACTGCAGCCCTTCGTCGAGCAGCGACGTCACTTTGGGGGAACCGGCATGCTAGAAACTAATACATGTGACATCCGCGCCCCTTTGAAAAGAAATGCGAAGCTTTTGTTTGTTATCGTATGAGTCAAAACGAAAGTGACGATTTTCTTATACCTGTTGTTTCTCAGACATCGAAGCATTTTGTAAAAAAAGAAGCGAAACAAAACAACGAAGATTAATAAGTCACTTTTAGAGCCTATAGGAAGTTCCCGAAAAGAGCGCAAGCACCACGTGACTAATGGCCAGTCATGTGACGGCTAGTTGCCACTTTTCCGCGGGCTCCCGTGGGCTCCAACTACAAATTCGTTTCGCGCCGTAAATATAGCTCTAAAAAAATGTTTGTTCATCGTACATTTGTTTTATGATGTGCTTTTTTCATCCAGGTTGTTTAAAAAAATTGGTTCCTTTGCGTATGTCCTGTAACGCGCTTCACGCAGTAGTGAGTGATACACGACCGCACGTCGGTACGATGCTCATCCAGATAGAAACGGGCGGGCTAGTGGGTACACCGCTCGGAAGAAAAGCGCCGAATAAACAAGGACCAAGAAGTAGACAGAGACGAAGAACACTCACAAGTGAGGGTTTATTGAAAACGCATGATATTATACTCCTTTCACGACAACTTAGCGAACTGCGGAGCTACGGGCGCGAGGTGCGTGACACCACGTCCCGGGAGCGTTCGTGTCGCTGAGCCAAATGCGAGGCCTGGAGAAACCGGCTGTTGTCTGGTGATCAAGACTCGTCTGCTGTAAAATAAGCCAACTTCGGATGAACGTCCACCGCCGCTATATTGCCGTCCGCTAGGGTAAGGAGCTCTTCGGGAGCAGTTTTACTCGCGAATCCGTATCGGATGCTAATGGCAGGGTGGTGTTTTGAGCGGAAGCGGTCGATTACATGGCTGCAATCGTTCAAAAATCAACCATGTTGAATGAACCTGAGACTGGGGAAGAGGAGAAACATGAAAACGTAGATGGAACATCAACATAGACAGGACGACGTCTCTATATTTTTTATATGTTCAAACATCGTTCAAACGCCATGCTTTTCTCGGAAAAAGTGTTTATCCGTATTAAGAATCGTTGAAAAGTGACATGTCTTCGTGTTTTCAATTCCTTGTCCTGTGGTGTTGCGGTCAAAAAATCTGACCGCAACACTAAAAAAAGAAAAAAAGAAGAAGCCTTGAACAACTTTTTGTCGCGGGCGGCGCTGTCGCTGTGGCGGTAACGAGGCCTCCGTGGCCTCGACCATGGAGTATTGCCACGTACCTTGCACCGACGCCCTAATTGGGTCGCGTGGGGACGCAGCCTCCACAGCTCGTCCGAGTTACCGTAAAACTGAGTATTAGCATACTACCTACCTAACTGCTCGCTTAAACAAAAATACTTTTTGTTGCATGTAGTGACGGCGCGCTAATACACGTGCTCTCCACTTGCTGTCTCATGTAAGGTGCCTCGTAAATTTGTCGGGCCGTTTTATCTGCGTAACTCTCCAGAATTGGTGTTCTGGCGAATTCCGGGTCACATGGGCACCTATCGCAGTGCACTGCCAGATTGCCCGACGGGGACTGTTTTATTGACCAGGCATCTTCTCTTGACCTCTCGTTTACACATCTTCCAGTTTGCTCCACATCCGGTTTTGCACAACTCGTGGGAATGTTGTACACCACCGACACTGCAGAATCTACAAACTGATTTGTCTCTGTCTACTTTTAATGCGTTAGCATTAAAACGCACGTTTTGACGAAAACACGGCGGAATCTTTCGTGTGTCAGTTGACGCGTCCGACGCTCCCATTGGTCCGAAGCGCTGACGTGAGCACGCGTCAACCTCTCCCTCTCTCCCCGGCGCTGACAAACTGACAGACACCGCCGGGTTTTCGTCAAAACGAGCCCTTTCGTTTTCGGCAAAGTCACGCGCACAGCTGGCGCGAAGCCAGAGAGGAGGAGGCGCCGCGCAACACCTCCTAGATAACAAAGCCGTAGTGCTGAATGAGATGGCTCAATCAGAGAAGGCCAACGCTGGACACAGATTGGAAACGAGTGCTGCGTCAGCGCTCGGCTTCGAGTCAAGTTTGAGCCGAACGTTGACGCAATCGTCATGTCCAATCTGTGCCCAGCGTTGGCCTTCTCTGATGACGCCATCTCATTCAGCACTACGGCTTTGTTATCTAGGAGGTGTTGCGCCGCGGCGCAGTGGAATGCGGGCGTGCTCAGTTGCCGCTCTGCCGTCGCCGGTTGTTCTTCGCTCTGGGTTTCCGTAGTAGCGGTGCGTGGGCTGTGATGTGTGTGTGTGTAGTTAAAACGATGGATGCAGTTCTCTCCACGAGTGATATGGATGCGGTTCCTTCCACGAGTGGTATGGATGTGGTTCTTTCCACGAGTGATATGGATGACCGTATCCAAGGGCGTCGACGTACTCTGACAGGCAGAGTACAAAAAGGGGTGAAAAAATTACAGGAAGATCCATTGGTGGATTTTTAGGGAATCCGTTAGCATGACCCTTGGGAAACGCCACACACGTCCCCCTTTGGGAAACGCTAACACCGACCCCGTAAGTTATTTACTACATGTTAACCCGCCAAGAGGCATTATTGCAGGGGGGGGGGGCGTTTCCAAGGGTCGTGCTAAGGCATTCCCGAAGAATCCACCAATGAATCATTTCGGTCCCTTTTTATTCGGCGCTTTTCTTCCAAGAAGTGTATATCTTACTTTTAGCGGAATCATGAATCAGTACACCGGCCCGCACCATGAAACATAAGCACCGGAATACTTTGTAACTATTTTTTGTAAAATATTCATTCACAAAGAGGATGTGTGATTTTAATTAGAACCGATTTATTTTTAAAAAACCGAGAAAGGTACACAGCGCGGTCTGTTCAGGTGAGTTATACGGCAAGGAGAACACAATAGGGAGTTTTCGTAGACTGCGTTTTCCCTCCGCTAAGCCCTCCACAACGAAGAAGCCGCTACTGCGCCTGCGCGTCGATGGCCTTGACTGTAGAGTACCGGGTATCGTAGCGGGTTGCGGAGAGCGTTGCGGGACGGCAAAAACTGATCTACAAAATCTCCCTAATATATTAGGGGATAATCCTTACGATAAGTCAAGAATATTCGCCATCTTAAATCTATATATTCCTATATCTATATATTTCGCGCGCTGGCGGCGCAAACTGCGAATGAAAAGATTATCATTCACGGTTTCGGGACGCCAGCATTGCACGGAGACTTTAGCGCATCCCCGCGCTTGCCACGTGCTTCAAAGCCTTCTGGAATTGAACGATTTAGGGGCTTTTGATGACGCTCGGCAAGTTTTCAATAAAAGCCATGGGTTTATTTTTAATAATTATGAACTTAATAACCAGATTTTCATTGATTATTCGACTTATGGTGAGGATTTGCCAGCTATAATCTGTCCGCATGGCCGTATAACTGACCTGCAGAAACAACTTAAGTCCTCATTTCACGTTTTTTTTTTTCATAATTTTGTTTGATCTAAAATTAAGCCCCCTGTATAGAAAGCGTACAAGATTGTAGCTTCGGAACGAGTGTAAAAAAGCACCTTCCGACATTGGCGTAAAATATGGCGTTTGGCGTTGCTGTGTAAAATTGTGTAAACAGAAATTGTGTTACATATGGCGGTTTTTGCCTAATATCTTATGTATAATTTTTTTAAAGTTACTTTTGTGGTTATTTACCTGCTGAGCAATGAATCGCAAAAGTTCACATTAGACAGAGCTTTAAAACGAGAGGACGCGTCTTAATGAAAATGCAATATGAAACATACATATATATATATCATTTTTTTTTATGTGGCAAACATTATTATAGGTGCGTAAAATTTAACTGACGAGTAAATAAAGAGTTGCTGTCAAACCGATGTGTCGGAAAACAAGAAAAAAGTCATATTTGTGGTGTATCGGAAACCGTTGATGGTGTCTCAGGTGAATAACGCTTGAATGTTCATTAAAACGGGTTCGGTTGTTGTCGCTGAGGCAATTGGCTCTCATCATTCCGTTAAGAGGATATAGCCTTCGTTTTTTCTATTATTATTGTTTTACAAAAAGTAAATACTTCAAAGTAAACATATTCGGCAGAAAGTAAATATAATGATTATGTACAAATAGGAATGTCTAAGCTTCCAAGTCTAACTCTTGGAACGTTTGTACGTTGGCTCGGTTAACCGCACGAGGCGTAGGCGTCTACAGCAGCATTCTATTGGTTCGCTGAACAGCTGGCAGTCAGCTGCGTCTTCTGTTCGTCTGTGCCAAAGTAAAAATATTAATTTCTAGTGAAACCCCTAAAAATCCGCGGATACCTGAGAAATCCGCTTCTTCTGTCCGACTTTGAAAGGTGTTCTCCTGGTTGGAGAAGTTTTTCATTATGGGACATGTCCGATGCACCTCGTCGGTGCTCAGTGATAAAATATTCTGATGGGTGAGTTAATCCTGGTTCCAAATCTCTGCAGAGTTTCGCCAACCAGAAATTAACTACACCGGAGTGCATCAGACATGTGCCATAATGAAAACCTCTCCAACGTTTGCAACCAGGATTAACCAGGAGTATAGTTTGCAGAGTCTACAACCATATAGTTTCGCTACAGCATGGACCGAGTATACTATACTCGGTCCGTGTCCTTAGTCTTTACCAAGTAGAGGTGTCTAAAATATAAATAATAAAAAAAAAACTCAAGGGGTGCCAGATGCCATTTAGAAAGGTACCTGAGTTTTGGAAGGTGTACGACTAAAGGCACTTCGCTGTATAGAAAAGCGAAAAAAAAGAGCACGCTTCGAAAATGCGTTTTATGACACGGTGGCGTTTGTGAAGCACTTCGCGCTCCTTGATAAGATCGGTACAGGATCGAACTAGACTGGTCGGACGTCTGCCGAAGCCTCTCGGCCGTCCCTATCCGACCGTGTAGTCCCACGAGAACATGCTGCCGATGGTCGATAGTCCCGATACGAGCAGGTCGCATCCGGTCCCGAGGTCCCAACACCGTCCTGTACCCGGGGTGCCTCCGGCCAGCGCTGCAGCCGGGACCGGCAAGGAGGAGCCAGCTCGGCCAGGGAGAGCTCGTCCCTCCGATTGGCCCGTTCGGAGACCCGCCATGCGCTTCCGAGGCCGTCCCTTCTTTATCGATCGCCGAGATTATTTCGCGCCGGCGAGCAAGAAACGGCTCTGCGACGCTTAATATACAACGCCGATTTGTGATGTTTTGCTTTTTGTTTTTGTTTTTTTCTTAGGGAGGCTGGAGAAAAGGCGAGCGGTTGGGGAAGTGTGGCGACGGCTGCTCCTGCCGCTTCCCTTTGTTTTTCGGTGGAGCTCGCGCGCTGCACGGCAATCACGTATCGCTCGGTCGCTCGCTGACGTACGCTGCTCCATAACCATCATGAGCAGGAGGAAACGACAACGACAGAACCGCAAACCCGTCCTCAAAGGTTCGAGGAAAGGCGGATGGGGAGAGGCGCAGCTTCCCTTCTTCCCGTTTTTGGGATTCGGAATTCGTTCTCTCCGGCATGCTGACTTTGGCGAGCGAATTTGTTACGCAAGGCGTAACGTCGCTGCTGCTGACGTCATCCGTCGAGAATGACGATGACGATGACGATGGTTCGATGCGGGTGAAAGACGGGGCGGTATATTCTGTTCTCCGCTAAGCTGACAGTGCAGTGGGAGCAACTCGGTCGCCGGACCAATCCATCGCCTCGTTTTCATCACCTGACACCGCTCTCTGCATTTCTGCGCGTTGGTGTGGGTGAGGGCCTGATCACGTGACGATAGATAAATGATGGTCGACGGAGCACGCGGCTTCCACCACGCTGTCAGCTCACGGGTGAATGGAGCGTAATAGCGGTCGCAACATCGCCGCTGCGCGTAGCGGGGAGTGACTAACGCGTTGCGGGGACCGACACGGGAAAAATGAGGAAGGCAAGACATTCGTGGAATGCGGAGTGAGGATGCCAGAAAAAAAGGGGCCGCCTGAGAGAGAACAGATAAAAGGGGAGGAAAGGAAACGGAGGGAAGGGAGATACGAAACGATTTTCGGAGCGACTGGTCTCGCTTCTCGTCATCTCCCCGACATCTCTCCCTTTTTCTTTCTTTTTTTTTGTTCTTCCCAGCTATGGAGCATCGCTGGAGAGAGTCAGCCGAGGAATGCCGGCGGCGTCGACATGGAACGCTGGAACGAATGCTGGTGCTCAAACATGTTGTTTCGTGGATCTGGGAACGCGAAATTAGACGGCGCCCCTGGGCCGCGTTTCACGCTTCGAAAGAATTGGAATTAACGGACGCGTACTGGAATTAACGGGTGCGTGAAGGAGGGAATAAGGGAGTTAAATTTGTAAGCTATGGCGAAAACGTGCCTTCGGAATTTCTAAACCGCTCTACACGAAAACGACTCGGGAAATTACCTTGCCGGCAATGCCAATCCATGTTCTTACTCTCGTCGCTTGCAATTCACACGCACCGTTATTTCAACACTAGAACCTCGGGCATAAGTTTAAAAAAAAATGGACAACGCACACAAATCTGTATGTGTCCTCCCCCCCCCCCTTTCCCTCTCCATTGTTTTTTTTTTCCTTTTTTTCGGTCTCGCGTTATATAGATTGCAGCATTTCTGTTATTTCCACCTGTACATTTTTATCACGACTTAATCTCTGGCGAGATTTTTAAAATAACGTATCGAAGCCCCGTCTTCGAACAGTCGTCACAATCCATACCTTAGTATTGCTGCATCGAAGTATTCAAATTGGAAAGACGAGAAAGTAGAAAGCTGCAGTGCTCATCCTTCGTTCAAAAGACACGTTCTTCGCTGCAGAGACGGTGGCAGAATTATTTGCGGTCACGGCTCAAGTATGCTGGAAGCATCTTTTTCTTCGTACACATGTTTGCTTCCGACATGTCCTCATACAGTTTTTTTTTCTTTTTTAGTGATTAATGTTAGAGGACCGTCATGTAAGGAAGAAACTCGCCTCAGCCAGTGTGTGCAGACTGTCTTTTGTATGATGTATAATTAGCACTGGGACCGCGGGTTAAAAAAACCATGAGAGCAAAGGACAGAGAGAGAGAGAGAGAGAGAGTGAAAGGATTTGCGCCGGGAGAAAAGCCCGAGAGATAGAGACGTGATGAACAGAACAGCAGATAGAGACGCCCTCTCGAGAGCTCAGCGCGGGATCATTCGTGCGCTCAAAGCAGTCTTCTACATGTTGCTCGAAAAGTATAGCCGATTACAATTACAATTACTCTCGCGTACAAATTATTCCATTAGATTACGCAACTGCCGGAGACAAAAAAAAGTAAGTGGCTGTTACTCGAAAAAGTAACCGCTATTCCTCCGATCAATTCAGATTTTCAAAGCGACAGTTTTACTGGCGGTTTGAAAACGGGTCTTTGGCACTATCCATTATTGGATAAGAAGCACCCAATTATTAGTTCATTATATTCGTAATCCACCGATTTTGGTAAATCATCCTCCTGGCGGAGATTGGGTTCGAAGACTTTTTGCTAGGAAAGTTGTACGAGGAAAGGGCGCCATTAGAAATGGAGGGGAAAAGAGTAAGGGTTTCGAGTAATTTTACTAATTTCGAAAGTAATCAAATTACTGTTGCGATTACTTACTAATGTATGTAATCGAGGGATTACAAACTTATTCCCAAAGTTCCTTACAAAAATTATCAATGACTTTTAATTGAGTTTTTAATGTATTCTTATAGAATACATTTAAAACTCAATTGAAACTCATTGATCCTTTTAGAGGGGTAATTGATTACGAGCAATTTTATTACTTGTAATGATTACGGTTCAAGTCTGGCTTGAAAGGAGAAGACTGGGGAGGCTTATGTCTAGTACACACAACCTTTTTTTTTTCGAAAGTCGATTCGCGCAAACAAGTTGCTCGGCATTTTTTGGGACGTTCGCACCATCCAGCGAGGTAGTGGCAGTTTCTCAATTGTTTAGTAAACTACTCCCAGCGGAATTCACCGTATGCGTTCAAAGCAGCCGACCTGTCGTCTGCTTTCTCTGACAGAACGCGACACGTCGACTGCGATTGAAAATAAGAACGTACTCAAATGTATAGCGTATCTCAGTGTTCCCGCGTGACCGTCGCCAATACAGTACACTTGAGCCTATTTACTCTAGACTGAAACGTACGCGGGGAAACTAGAGAGACGCTACAAATTCATAGAAATCCTTTCAACAGCGCCATACGATCTCACGTATCGTGCTGCTTGACCCGCTGCAAACCCTGTCTGTTTTGTCTGTTCGAAACCAGGCTCTTATTAACAAACAAAAAAGTTTATTTCTTCTTTCTTTTTTGGGTGCGATGTTATCCCGAGCAGTATTGCGTCTCTATGTTGCTGTAAATACGGCACCGGTCAGACCAGCTGTAATTTTATGTTCATTGCCCTTTTTACTGCTTGCAATGTAATAGCCAACCAAAAGCTGCACCTCGGCTCAGCCACAGCGTCCCCTGTTGTCTGTGCAAGTGCGAGTTTAGTGTCCACAAAGCGTAAGAAAGAGCATACATTTTGGGAAATCGCCAAATTTTTCTGACGCTTATCGACCCGGCGAAACCTGCCCAATCAGTGAGCTGTGGACGCATGCGCAGAGTAAGATATCTCACGGAAGTGAGCTATTATGTACGGTCGCCCAAAATGCAAGGGTGGCAACACACAGAAAGTCATGATTGGAATGGTCTCTATACGGCGAAGGAGGAAGCAATGTAATGCCGAATCCAAGGCGCGGTTCCTAATAATAATCAGAGCGAATCGCAGTACGCGTACCGTATGTGTAGTAATTTATATATATATATATATATATATCACGACCAACTCTATAATGGGGCGACCAGCTCACCTTCTCCTGCCCCAGCGCGCCACTTTTTGTTTTGCTTGTTCAGTTCTTTTTAGTTCGCCTAGTTCCCGCCGCTCCCGCTGGCGCTGCTTAGAATCTCCACTTTCCGCGCTGCGTAGTACGCTCGGGAAGCCTGGGGAGGCTAGTACAGGCTGTCTTTTGGCACGTGCACGCGTGAACGCATGGTTTTTCTGGCTATAAAATAGCTCAACGTTAATGGTAAAGTGGCACTCAACGACGGGCTGTGATGGTCTTCTGCTGTGTGCCGCTGGTCAAGTCGAGCACGCGGACTTCGACGGGGGTCGCTTTCCACGAGTTCCCGGTGACGGAGATCCGGAACGACTGGCTGAAGAAAATCTCTCGCCAAGCAGAAGGCGAATCAGTTACCCACCAAACTATGTAGCATAAAGAGAAAATAGGTTCTCTTCATGTTCATACCACAAAATAGGTCGTGGTACATAAAAGTTTACAGCGTCATCCTTTACACGCCGTGTTGCAAATGTTGGACGCGCTGTATATAACCTTCCTCATTTTGAGCGTTTAGTTAACTATGCAGTGATGCTGATACATCTATGTGCCGGATCAGCCGTCATTCATCGGAAGGAATGATGTTCACGTGCTAATGTTGCGAGCTCGCGAATTTCAGATGACGCGGAACTTGCTGACAGGGTGTATATTTTAATTATGAACATGTTAGACGTCGTTTGTTTATCTGATACTGTTTACTGTATTCGTTACTCTTTTCGAGTTAGTGTGTCACTAATAACGAAGTTAGTTGTCTGTGCCCTAGTGAAAATAAAATAATAGTAAATATACAGCTTGTCTCTGTCTCTCCTATTTTAACCATTGTTATGAGTTTGCCTATTTTACTGGTCTATTTTAAACATTTTTACGCTTTTGCTTTTCCTACAGCCTTATTTCAAAAAATTGGTGTATACGTTTTCTTCAAGTTCATTACTGGCCTGGCAAAAAATTTATGAGCGGACAAGAGCCATATCCAAATACTGAAACTAATATCTTTTTATTGAAATTTGAAGTATTTCTGGGTGTGCCTTCTTCACAAAAGGTATCAAACTGAAACCGGGCGTATTAAGTGAGAAAAAACACTGTACGTGTGGCCGCATTACAGGGCTCGAAGCTATACTGATAAGCAAACACTCCCATTCATTTCCGTTGGCTTCACATGAACTTAGCTCTTCTCAAAGGAAAAAAATAAATAACTCAATTAAGAGACCGGCAATAAAAACGCTGTCGCTTTACTCTGTTTACAGAACATGTCAAGAAAGCTATGCGGTTGTCGAAAGAAAAGGTTACAATCGATTAAACTCGTGGGTTTTATCAACACAACCGCCGCCCCTCGCGTGTGGCCGCGCGCGCATTTGGAGATGATACGCGGCGGCGCCTGGCGGATTTCGCTGTCCCCAGCCGTGGTCACGTGGTATTTTCCGGTACACACGCTCCCGTAGAGAGGGAGAGCTGACCTGGTCGCCCTTTATAGAGTTGGTCGTGATATATATGGGTGGTTTCATCTCAAATCGTGCAGGCAAAAAGGGTCGAATTTTTAATTTCGCTGAAAAAAATATATGTTATGGCGTCGTCTCTAAAAACGCAGTAGCCACAAACGGCAAGTCCGTCGGATTTTTTGTTCTCGACTTACGAATTTTAAAAGAGGCCGCGGCGGAAAGCAGTGTTTTTCACATCCGTCGTGGGTCGGATGTTTCGCTCGATCTCCCGTCGTGGATTTTCAGTCCACATTATATTAACTTTTTTCAAGCACTCTGTGGGCACAGGTAAAAGGCTCTAATACCATGAAATAATTTTAGGCGTTTTGCTTTTTTTCTGTAAAAATGTCAAAAACGCCCCCTCGGTCAATTGTTGACGAACTTTGACAATTAAATACTGGCGATCTACTTGGGTTACATCAATATTTTTTATGTCTATGGAGAGCCCAAAACACGCTCTTTATAGATATTATAAAATGATTTACCTGTATTAAATAGCCTTTGCGGGACGTTTACGTTAATGTTATGCGAAAACCAAAAAGTACCAATTTTAAGATCGATTTTCTCAAAAAAACCATTTTTTATTTTTTTTATTTTTTGTTAAAATGTAGATATGATAGTTGTCTACTCGAAAAGCAAGTCGAGAAAGTGTATATTTTGTTTGTATGTTTTATATTTAAGCATCAATATCGTACAAAAACGTGTTTTTACGGCTTGAAACGGACTTGCGAATTGCGCGTCTTCACAAACTTGGAAATATTTTTGACTTTTTTCAACGCACCCACATAAAAATGAAATACAGTAGTTCCACCCTGTTATATTTATTGATCATTTAAATTTTATTATAGGCGGCAAGCTACATTGGAGCAGTTCAAAAGAGAAAGCAACACTTCTTAACAGACCAGCAGGCGTCGTAAATTTTAATGTATAGAAATCGGCAGACGTCCTATTGATTCGGGGCCTTCATTGGCCTATATGAACGTCCCGCCCTTTCGGAACCAGCAGATGACCACGACCTTTCGCGCTCGTTGTGTTAGATAGGACGGCCCGTGACAGTAAAGCGAGCAGCGCACCCTGTGTCACGAGGAGTGAAATGGTACGAATGTGTCGTTGACGCGGCGAACAGTGACGGCCACCCAGGAGTAGTCAGTCAGTCAGAGTATTGCAGAAGGGAAAGCAAAGTAACTGTTGCCCGGGAGGATGAGAACACCATGGCCTTACAATATCGACGGTCAACAACAGTTCTGCCTGCCAAAACAACGCCGCGTGCGAGCTAAAACCGGCGGCGCGGGACGAAAATCGCGCACGCACACGAAGATGGGCCGGTTTCGTTAGGGATGTGGGAAAATTTTGAAACCAGCCATCCGTGCACGCGTGAAACGATACCGCGTATTTGCCCAAGCTTCGAACGCCCTATCCTAGAAATGGCCGTGCTCTGCAAAGTGGTTGTCCTGTGCTTGTCCTCCGTGTTTTATTCTTTCAATTTTATGTACTCTATCTCCCTCCGCGGAAATCCGATAGCACCGAAGGGTTATCTCTTTTGGAAACAGCAAAGCCCGGAGACTAGCATCAAAAACGAGCGTGTTGGTAAATATACTTGTGTCTATTCTGCCCGGAGACTAGTTGGGTCGAAGTCAGCCTCCTTGGCAACTATAACCGTTTGTGAAGAGTGGTCTTCTCCCGAGATAAAAAGTTAGCGCCGGCTGACGTGTTTTTTTTTTTTTTTTGAAAAAGGGAAGGGTTAAAGAAAAAGTTTGAGTAACTGCATGCAGTAACTACCTCGAAAGCTCCTCTCCCGATATGAAGCTCGAGGCATGTTACGTCTCGGTTACCTTCTCGCGCACCGCTGCTCGAAACTATTCTTCACTTTGTTCCGCACAGCCACGACGGATGTGCGGAACAGAGTGAAGAATAGATTCGAGCATCATCTGGACGCCATCATCCTGCCAGGCTTCAGTGTCATGGGACTGGACTCGGCGTCGGTCAGTTAAGACTTTTTTTTAAATTTTATTTCGTGTGTGTTTCTTCGCCCCGCTGAACTTTGTTTCTCGGGTGCGGTTCTGCTGAACTTTTTTTTTATGTTTCGTTACTAACTGTTTGTTAGCATTGTTTACTTGTTGGGTTTATTTCTTCATGGCGTAGCGGCCTGACGGTGCTGTAGAGAGCGTGTTCGCACGCATTTGGTTGTGTCCCGTTTAGGGAATGCCCGGAGGAGTTGGTTTTGTTCTTGCCGTGTGCGGCTGAGTTTTTCTGTCTTAATTAACTTTTTTTTCCTTTACGTGTCGTTGACTTCTTTGTCTGACTCTCCACCAGGCGTGGACCTATCGCCTTGCCACGGCTCGAACCTAAATCTTTTATTTTTTTACCGCAATTTTCGTTAAGATCGGAGTTGGGTAATTTTATTCTTATTTATTTATTTTTATTCCCTACCCTTCTCCGTGACAATCTCTCCGTGTGTTTCGGATCGTTTCTGTGTCATCACTTTTGTGTATTACGGAAGTGAAAGGATATTCCCTGGTGATCTGTGCGATGTGCGGTGAACAAACCCTAGCGTTTGGTTTCGGAAAGAATTGTATATAATAGATCAATGACGTGGTGACTTTTCATGTCTTAGTAATATGACAGCTAATAGCTAGTCATGCTAGTTTACAGTGAAAGTTTTATCAATCGAAAAATACAACGTCTGTGCCTCTTCGATATTGAAGGTCTACTAGGCCTGCTGATTTGATTAGATATGTTTCTCGTGGTTTCCCGCTCTTTTCAAAACATAAATAACTATTCAATACCACAAAATGCGTTTATAATTGATTACAAAACGCAGACAAAAATTCAAGAAAACTTTTTTACAATTCATAGAAGCGCACGTTTTTTTTTTGTCTGACTTAGGTCTTGCAAAACGAAGACGTCTTTTTCCGATATTGAGGCTTAAATATAGAACATACAAACAAAATATACACTTTCTCGACTTGCTTTTCGAGTAGACAACTATCATATCTACATTTTAACAAAAAATAAAAAAAATAAAAAATGGGTTTTTTGAGAAAATCGATCTTAAAATTGGTACTTTTTGGTTTTCGCATAACATTAACGTAAACGTCCCGCAAAGGCTATTTAATACAGGTAAATCATTTTATAATATCTATAAAGAGCGTGTTTTGGGCTCTCCATAGACATAAAAAATATTGATGTAACCCAAGTAGATCGCCAGTATTTAATTGTCAAAGTTCGTCAACAATTGACCGAGGGGGCGTTTTTGACATTTTTACAGAAAAAAAGCAAAACGCCTAAAATTATTTTATGGTATTAGAGCCTTTTACCTGTGCCCACAGAGTGCTTGAAAAAAGTTAATATAATGTGGACTGAAAATCCACGACGGGAGATCGAGCGAAACATCCGACCCACGACGGATGTGAAAAACACTGCTTTCCGCCGCGGCCTCTTTTAAAATTCGTAAGTCGAGAACCAAAAATCCGACGGACTTGCGGTTTGTGGCTACTGCGTTTTTAGAGACGACGCCATAACATATATTTTTTTCAGCGAAATTAAAATTTCGACCCTTTTTGCCTGCACGATTTGAGATGAAACCACCCATATATATATATATATATATATATATATATATATATATATATATATATATATATATATATATATATATACAAACGCGACAAAGTACCGCTGCCAGGACAAGTAGTGGCATTCAAGCGAGAGTTAATGCGCGGCTAGCACTCTAAACCCTGCAGAATGATTCGTGGTATGTCACCATCAGAAGGTCGGATATTTGAAGCTAGCATTACTCCCGCAGTTCCAAACGCCACCACCAAAAGCATCAGACGCACGCCACAAAGGGAGGGAGTCGCGATTCCAAGAGTGACAAAGCTATTCTTCCAACTAATAACTGTCGCCTCCTCGGAGCGCGGAGTCGGGACCGAGTTCCAAGGAAGCACGCAGATAAAAGGAACGCGGGAGAGAGTCTGAAGAGTGGCCTAATATGCGCGCCCATTGTCCCCGACGGCGGCACTTCGTTCGGCGGGGAAGCACAAATATTATTTTTTCGGCGGAGCGGTCACGTGGTGCCACGCACGCCCCCTCCCGGCCCCAGCTGGCCCTGGCATGCGGTCGTCGCGTCAGCAGAGCGCCAGCGCGGATGGCTGACGTCGATATCCGACGCCGCCGGATTCAGGGACCACGGGCTTGGGCTGCTGTCGCAGAACACCGCCGCTCATTTTAGGCCACATCGACAGTGTATGTCCGGTTTCGTTCAATCGTGGTCTTACTAGACATGCATCATACAAAAAGAAAGCCGTTTACAACTCCCTGTAACGCCGAATTAGAGCGCAGCTCTTGAGGAGCAGGGGGAGGCACGGGGGGGGGGGGTCACGTGACCTCAGGGAGGGGGGAAGTCACGTGGCCTGGGGGTCACGTGACCTCGAGGAGGGGGGGAGTTTAGCGGGGAAAATTTCCCGCTAGATTTAGCGGGGAAAATTTTCCGCTAGATTTAGCGGGGAAAATTTTCCGCTAAATTTAGCAGGGAAATTTTCCGCTAGATTTAGCGGGGAACATTTTCCGCTAGATTTAGCGGGGAAATTTTTCCGCTAGATTTAGTGGGGAAATTTTTCCGCTAGATTTAGCGGGAAAATTTTCCGCTAAATTTAGTGGGGAAAATTACCCATCATGCACCGCGCGGTTACGGCCGACGCCGACGGCGACGCCGCTCAAGTCGGAAACGGGCGCCTAAGAGCTGCGCTCTAAAAGCAGTCTGCAACACAGCCTCAAGCGTCCCTGTATGACGTCCCTGTCACACTGGACATAACTATATGCAGACTGTACACGAAACATACACATATATGAACCAAACCTTCTTCGAACAGGCGTGAGACGTGTCCCCAAAACAGTCTCTCCTGTCCGCAGCGCACGCAGTGTTATATACGGCATTAGTGGGCAGTTTTTGATCTAAGACCGGTTCCCACATCCAGCGCAGAATCCCCGCTGTAATTAGCGGCCATTTTAGTGTCGATTAAGCACTGCGTTTCCTCATCATACCGCTGAGGTTTTAGAGCGCAGCTCTTAGGCGCCCATTTACGGCCTGAACGGCGTCGCCGTCGGCGTAACCGCGAGTTGCATTATGGCAAGTGTCCTTTAATGACGTCACATGTGACGTCACGAGTGACGTCACGAGGGAGGAGGAGGAGGAACTGTTTTTGCTAAATTTAGCGGAAAATTTCCCCGCTATATTTTGCAAAAAAATTTCCTGCTATATTTTGCGAAAAAGTTTCCCCGCTATATTTTGCGAAAAAGTTTCCCCGCTATATTTTGCGAAAAATCCCCCACTAAATATAGTGGAAAAATTTGCCGCTAAAATTAGCGAAAAAAAGTCTCCGCTGAATTTAGCTGAAAACGTTCCGGCTACATTTAACAGAAAAATTTCACCCACTAAATTTAATGGAAAAAATTCCCCGCTAAATTTAGCGAAAACTTTCCCCGCTAATTTAAGCGAAAAAATTGCCCACTGAATTTAGCGGAAAAATTTCCCGCTAAGTTTAGCGGAAATATTTCCCCGCTAAAGTTAGCGCAAAAAAGTTTCCCGTTAAATTTAGCGGGGACATTGGGAAGTTTTCGTAGATCGTTTCCGCTGTCCCGCAACGCTCTCCGCAACCCGCTACGAGATCCGGGTTTCTACAGCCAAGGCCATTGCGCGCAGGCGCGGTAGCGGCTTCTTCGTTGCGGAGGGCTTAGCGGAGCTTAGCGGAGGGGAGAACTCGGTCTACGAAAACTCCCTATTAGGGAGTTTTCTTAGACCGCGCTTCCCCCTCCGCTAAGCCCTCCGCAGCCCGCTACGCTACCCGGAACTCTACAGTCAAGGCCATGGGCGCGCAGGCGCAGTAGCGGCTTCTTCGTTACGAAGGAGCGCGGAGGGGAAACGCGGTCTACGAAAACTCTATCGCCCCGCTGCATTTCGCAGAAAAATTTTCCCGCTAAATTTAGCGGAAAAGACTTCCCGCTAAATTTAGCGGAAAAAGTTTCCCGCTGTATTTAGCGGAGAAATTTTTCCTCTACATTTAGTGGGTAATTTTTTTTTCGCAAATTACAGCGGGAAAATTTTTCGCAAAATATAGGGGAAATTTTTCCGCTAAATTTTCCGGAAAAATTCCCTGCTATATTTCGCGAAAAAATATTTATCCGCTATATTTTGCGAAAAAAAATTCCCCACCAAATAGAAAGGAAAAGTTTGCCGCTAAATTTAGCGGAAAACAATTCTCTCTAAATTTACCAGAAAAAGTTCCCGCTAAAGATAGCGGAAAAATTGCACCCGCTAGCGCAAAAATATTCCCGCCAAATTTAGCTGATAATTGTTTCCGATGTATTTAGCAGGAAAGCAGCGAAAATTTCCCGCTAAATGGTAGGGTAGCAGGAGAGAAGGAGGGTAGGGGAGGGGGTCATACCCTCCCCTGCTCCTCCTCAAGAGCTGCGCTCTAATTCAGCGTTACAAAGAATTGTAAACGTTTTTCTTTTTTTTTTTATCACGAAGCTTGCGATGTCGCGAGGTAGCTCGCTAGGTGAGATTAATTTTAGGAAATTCTATCGACGATAGAAGCGCTTTGGTGCCGAGCCTGTTACCGTCTGCTGTCACACTGAGTTGACTTCATTTTGAAAGAAACACGATTTACGGTATTGGAGCAAGCCTGGTGCTTCGCCGGTGTTCTTAGTGCAGACGATCAAAGATTGTGATCTCGAACGAAAATAAGTCACAGGAAATGCCCGGAATCATAAGCACTGTGGTGTATCCTTGCAATGTGTTATATGAAGCGTGATACGGCGCCACTATACTCGCGGACAAGTTTGTGTGGCTATGCAGTTCAAGCCTGGGAGGGTGGCGCGTGCATGAACGCCAAGTAAAGCTGTGCATATACGCGCTTTAGTCAGGGAAGGGGGACAGGGGGGGGGGGGGCTAATATTTGCGATGAACGAAACTGCCCCTTAAAAGGCAACTCCTGTCAATGAACAAAAGGTAAGGGCGCAAACGAGCTGGTGGTGGTTAAACATTTCGAAAAAACCCGAGACTGGGACAAAAAGGGACGGACAAACACAAAGTCTCAAACACAGCTGAATTTTATTTGACAACGAAAGGTGCTTTTATAGGCGTCAAATCCTACACAATTTAAAAGAGACGAAGGAGAGAGAGGCGAAACCACACAAAACAAAAGAGATGAAAGAAAGAGAGGGAGTAATACGGGAAACTCCGTGCTCACAATGCATGTACAAGCTTCGTAGTTGTATGTTGTACTGCTTGTGGCACGGGTTTCCCCAATTCTCCCTCTCTTTCTTTCATCTCTTTTGTTTTGTGTAGGTTTCGCCCTCTCTCTCCTTCGTCTCTTTTAAATTGTGTAGGATTTGACGCCTATAAAAGCACCTTTCGTTGTCAAATAAAATTCAGCTGTGTTTGAGACTTTGTGTTTGTCCGTCCCTTTTTGTCCCAGTCTCGGGTTTTTCCTGTCAATATTTTCTCTTTTTTTTAAAATTTGGCATTACGAATGATTTTAGTTAAAGCAGTGTCCCTGAATTACAAAAGGCATAATTGTTTTCTTTCGATATTGTGTGTTGTTTTATAAATATTGCTAACCCGGAACTAACCCACTTGCTGCCCGCTAAAGAGCAGCTGGTCCCATCTACAAAATAGGTTTTAGTGGAGTGTGTGGCTTCACTTTGACGTAATATATCGGCTGTAATCATATGTCGTGCCACTAAAGCGATACCAGTAATTTACTTTGGTTTCGTTTTAGACCGGAGTTGCTTTACGTGTAGATAAGAAAAAAAAACTGAAGTACCACGTGATCACGTCCAAACTTCATCCCACCCTACACATTATTTATATTATCTTCTCTCTCTCTCTTTCTCAACTTGATTTTTTCGAAATTGTTTATATTTACAAACAGCTGACTTCAGTCGAACCGGTACTTTTTTTTCTTATTTTTTTACGTAGCAGGAGTTTTAATTTATCATTATTACTTCGAGTGATGTCATGCCTACAAGCTGGCGCTGTCGTCAATAAACGGAATAAGGTCAAACGCAATACCTGTCATAGCGGGGGTCGCGTAGACTTTCGGCGCTTGTTATGCGAATAAGATCGGCTATCTGGCTATAAAGAAACGCTTCATCTTACAAAATATGTTTCATGAATGCTTTACGCCATCATCTCAGTTGGTTGGCAAATAGTTGCTACTGGATCGCCGTTAATTGCCGATTGTATCTCAGAGTTCGCGAAAGAACCGGCTAGATTACACTGAGCCTCAAAAACGCGCAAACGTCGCAAAACCGCAAAAATTGTGAGTCACGGGTAGCTATATATAAAAAAAATTAAATAAAACTAAATAAGATTAAGAAAAAGAAAAAGTTCACCCTTACGTACCAGAAATTGAAGCTCTCCGTCGCGTCCTTTTTTTATTGATCTAAACAACATTGTTTTGTCGGGACTTTATCTTTTTCCCTCTTTTTGTTTCTGCGTAGCAGTCGTTGGAGGTATCTAGGATCGTAATTGGGCGCCATAAACTGCGCCTAGTTTGAGGCTCTGTCTATATCGACCTAAACAGAGACCTCGTTATCTTGGTGACTCCCGGGGATTATGAGCGGGGCAAAACCCGACGACGGTGCGACTCCAACGGGCTTCAAAAAGGCAACCTTGAGCAGTTTAATACACCCATCAGTCACTTCCATTACGCTACCGTGGTTACAATGAATCCCAATTGATTGTGCTTTTTTCGCTTTTTTCTTACTAATTTATTAAACTTCGAAAAAAACCTAATCCCCGTTAGAAAACAAAAGTGGGTTTTATTTTGCAATTACGAATTCAGAAAGCTTAGGAGGGCGGCGACATTTTGAGAGTCAATGATTTGCCTCAAATGTTGTTCGACAGATTAAATGGACACATCTGAAGTAGTAACACAACTTACGAGCCACTGTAATGATTTTCGGGAAGTTATTACAGTTTCAAATTTGGTACGAAGAGGTTCAGAGACTCTCCTGGCAACACTCGAAAAGTAGTCCAGGTTTGCAGACGAGAATGGAAGAATGAATGATAAGTGCATTTTAATAACAAAGAGGGGATAGGAAGACTGGTGGAAATTATCTTGGGAGAATTGAATGACGTACAACTAGGGTAGGTGGCGCCAGCTGCCCCACGATATAAAGGACACGCCCGTTAGCATCCATCCATCTATCCACCCTTGGTCCCAACGTGCAACGAAACTTTTGTTGGTTTGAAATGAATGCTGAATAAACTCCCGCCAACAAAGTAAAAAAAAAGCTTTAAGTACTGTGTTTTGTAGACTGTTCGCTAGACTTGCGAGTGTTACAACGTGCGACGTTTCCCCATCGGAGTGGGCTTGAAGATTTGAATGTCAGTTTTGTCATCAGCTTAGTTTGTCGTTCTCTCGGTGGCTTTATTGAATTTAGAGGCAATTAATAACATGCCGGAAAGAACAGAGCCTGAGTATTCCGAAAATTTGTATAATTTGGGCGGCTCAGAAAACCTCCGGAGCTTCCCTTTAGCATACCCGAGCACTCGCGTAGTGGTCCTTGTAGGACATAAAGAAATTCCTGCAGGTGCCCATTCGCACGGAGCCTTTGAAGAGTGAACCACTGCAAATTGCGGTTTTGCGACGCAAACACACAAAGCTTGCTACACGTCAAAGAGCAGGACATGATCATACGTAAGAAGCATCGTGCTCAGGGTCACATAATCTTCAATTTAACCTCGACGTTTTTTATTCTTTTTCAGTTTGGCTCTTGGAGTGCTTTGGGAGTAAAGCAGGAGGTTTTCTTCTTTTCCACCTTTCTGCTGGGTTGTTTGTGTTGATACAGACCTACTAGCGTACTGACATTCTTGGTCTATCAACTTAACAGATAATTCGCTGACTTTTGCAGGGTCAAAAAAATGCCAGTGCCGAACATTGCAATTTTAACGGGTAAAGCGATCATAATACTTCGATCGAGGCGGACTATAATTGCTTCTGAGGCATCACCTAGCGGTGCAGTTTATGTGGTACGCTGCACGCGAAAATTCCGCCAATTCGGTTCCCACGATGATTGATGTGGCCGGCAGGTTGTTCCGAAGTCGCGGACAGTGCTCCAGTTCCGGCCTCCGGCGGCTCCCGCATCCCCGGTAGGGAATGGCCCCCGTGCGCAGTAAATCCCGACCGTCCCCGCGCTGAGTGGGAATTTGTATCCCTACGCCGATCCCTAATCCACGGTCGAGCGGTCCCATTTAATTGCCCGAGCTCCCCAGACGCCGAAGGGAAAGAGGGAAGAGGGGGAATGGGGCGGAGCACCAAAAGCCGACCTGGGGCGCCCCCTGGGAGCCCCACTTGGTCCGGAGGCTGGGCTGTGCCACGAGTGACTCTTTTGCGGTCACCCTCCGCAAACAGCTCCGCGTCCTGGGTGTCGGCTCTCCGGCGCGGCTTCTTTTATATATATATATATAGATGTGCTTTTGTTGAACGGTCTGCGTAAACAATGTCGACCGTTTCCTACGAAATCTGCCATGTGCGTCTGACGTATTACAGAACACTGTTCTTTTTGTTGTTTTTTTGTGTGTACGTACTCATATATCGTGCTGTACCGATATGTATTGTTAGCAAAGTTATTTTAGAGTTTGCTGTTGACGATGGATGTTTGCTGATGATAGTCATCCGAGCTGTAGTGATGCGTAGGAGTTCGGATCGTGAGAAAACAATTAAAAAAAATAATGAGTGCAACCCGAGTGGCGGCGTTTCACCTAATACTAAAAAGCGGACGGACATCGCGGTCGTGACACTCAAAAATATTTCACAAAAAATACTCATAAAAAAAAACTATTGGAACTTTTTTTTTTTTTCTGCTGTCAGAGAACATGAAGTTTTGTGAAATAAAGATAGTCACATTCTGCTGAACTCGGTCAAAACGACGCACTCACATTCTTTCGTTTCTGTGAAATTATAAACCCGTGCGTGAGTGACCGCTAAACGTAATTGGCGGTAAATTCTAGATGTGCTAGAACTAGGGTCGTGGCCAGACGTATTGTACATTGCAGTCACTGTAGGGCTTTCTTGGTATACGTGCTCGACACCAAAGAGGCGCAGGCACTATCTCAGCACTGTATGAAAATAGAGTCAGCGCTCGCTTGCGTTGTGCACCCGTTCATCTTCGTGAGAGCCCCCGTTGAAACACGAACCTCCAGCGGCCGTAAGGACCTGCCTAGACTAAGCGAGAGTAGGCGTACGACCGGCCGTGAATCCCACACCTTTCTGGCGGCCTCGCTAGCACTCCAGAGTGCAGCATGGCCATCCCAGCTCACGGTAATTTAAGAAGCCTAGGACATTGAGACGATGGAACAGGATGATCGGCACAGTACACTTCTTCCTGTGTTTACCAGCGCACAAACACTTCCACGTTGGAAGAAAAAAAACGTGCCCTAGCATTTTATCTGTTTTGGTAGGCAACAAATACAGTACTCGCAACTTTCACGGCCTATAGGGGGTGCGCTAGTTTCCATCAAAATGGCTGTCAACTGGATTATCGTCGTAGAGCACCTCTACTACGTTGGGTCTGCAACGCGTCCGAAATTCGAATTTTGTGAAATACAAGGGGTTTAAGAGCTGTACCGCATACTTTTACGTCAGGAAGGTGTAAACAAGCACGTTCAATCTGAAGCCGTTCATCCAGGAGCTAGGGAGCGCAATTCTCACACCGCGGTTCCACCATCGCTGAAAGTTGCCAGTTATAAATTTAGAGAAAGTCACATATTCGAAAATGCATGCACTGTATTTGGTCGTGACGGGATGCCGTGAATTCAAGTTGGCAAATCGAAATCGAAACCGTGACCAATGGGTTCCTAATAAGATGCCTTGAACGGCACTAAGCCGCGGCAATTGTTACGATTTTGCAAAAGGCCTCTCGGGGCCATTCACTATAGTTGCCATAGCTGATCATGCTTCTAAAAGCCCGCTGACAACAAATTGCAATAAATCTTCCACAACGTGCATTACAAACCATTAAGACTGTCGTCTTCTTGGCCGACGATAAGTCGATGCTCGTTCTGAGCATGCGTCGAGTTCAACGTGCTCAACTATTGCGTCCTGCAAATACTTGCAGCTCTGCGAGCCTTTAGCGAACTCACCGGTGCGGACCTGGAACTTGAGGGCGTCGCTGCAGTCCTTGAAGAGCTGACCCAGGTTTAAGGGGTCTTCTGGCAGGTCGAGGTCCAGCATCTGCATCAGCTTGTCCGGCATGTGGAAGTCGAGGATCTTGCTGCTCCGGTCCTGCTGCTGGTCCACGTACTGCCAGAGGATCTCGAAGACGCGGCTGAGGAAGGCGCGGGTCGCCGGCCCGTCGTCCGAGAACGGGTACAGGTCTGCAGGGTCAAAAGAAGCGAGAGTCCGGGTCAAGTTACTAACTATAATAGGCACTCTTCAAACGCAACTCCCTTCACATGCAGATCAAGATCAGTTGTTAGTAAGCGCTCTAGTGTGTTCGTTCCCTCTTTATTTGCTGATTCTTTTTGTCTGTTTGTTTTTAACAAATGACACCATGCACGTGCTTTTTTATGCGAAAATGGAGCTTGTCGTCTCCCAGGTCATGATATGTTTGCGTCACAATTCAGAAATGCCAAAATGAGAAATGAAGATAGATATCCACCAAATTACATAGAATGTCCACCTTGAAGGCTGAACGCCGCCAACGTTCTTTAATTCTTCCTAACAATTGCGGCTTTTTCTTTTTTAGCCTTTCAACAGTTTTTATTTCTGTTTGTATTCCTTCTGTATTTTCAGGCATCGTGTCGGCCACCGGTTCCGGCAGTTCAGAACTGACGACAAACAGTAAGGAGCAGCTTTTTCCGTAAACTAGCGCGTTCCTTTTCATGGTCGCTAAGGGGTAAAATACCCATGTGCGCGACTAACTAACAACAGTCCTTAGTTACGTTTTAGTAACGCTCGTATCCCACCTTATCCCGCCTGCCTAGAGCTAAAGCAGACGGCCTAATCGCTGCATCATGCAGCTTCTCTGCGCAGAAAAGAAAACAAAAAAAGCACGAAAGGTCTTGAATGGAAGCGGGCATTGGAGAAATAATTCCCGCAAATCGATCCATTAGTCACCTTCCATTTGCAATGGGGAGGGCGGGTGTTTTGGGAAGATATCGTTTTCCTGACATCAGCCATTACAGCAGAAATTTGGGAACTTATCTTACTGCAACTAGATAACTCAAACGTAAAAAAAGGAATCGTTAATTAGTTAGGGTGGCCACCATGCATCTTTCGTTTATTCCGTTCGCCTGCCTGCGTTTGAATCGGGAGGCCACCTGTGTTGCTTGCCGTGAAAAGCTTTACGCTTATACTGTTCCGCGATGCACTCGGTAAGCCAATCATCGGGGAAATGGGCGTGTGATATACACCAACGCGCGGCTGTGACGTCACGTCGCTGCGGCGGCGCAGGTGTCATCAAGGCGCATGCGCAGTCGCTTCGCGCGAATATGCTTTTTGCGCACGCGCAGTGCCCACTCGGGCAAGCCCGGACTTGTCTGAAAACAAATTTATGGCGCACGCACGGGCTAAGCACCCAACGTTACTAGAACAATTCAGTTGGGAAACTGCCATAGAGCCTGCTTTGAAAAAGTGGCTTCGATCCGTACTCGAGAACCAAACTAATGGCGATCGCAACGCCGCCATTTCTCCCGCAGCGGCCACTTCGGGAACTGCACTTCTGCATGTTCAGGTCGAGTAGCGCAAGGGCCGGTGGCGCCGTCTCGCATTGCCATTTCGCAGTAGCAATATAAATGGACTTTCACGTTTTGACCAGTCGCTAAAGGGTGGCGCTGGTATCGTATTTAGTTTGGTCTCGGTGAACGCGAGCGGTACGCACACTACAAAAAAAAAGAAGAAAGGGTGTAGCCCTTACACCTCTTGTCACATATACGACACCCCAAAACTGCAGTTGGACGTCCAGCGCACTGACGTTGAACCGACGCTACCAAATTTCACAAGCGGCTTGATAACGAAGTTGTGCCACTTATTAAAGTATAGCTAAAATAAGTGTGACTAATTGCAAACAAAGTAATCGAGGTTTTCTGGGGACCTAGTGCAAAACCTCAGTGTTTGTTTTCTGTAGTCTTTGATACGTAGTTTAGCTGTATAATATGTTACATCGCACCGTCATCAAGCCTCTCGTAAAGTTATGGCCGTCAGTTCGACGTCAGTGCGCTGTACGTCGAACGGAAGTTTTGGGGTGTCGTATAAGGGACAAGGGGTGTAAAGCTACACCCCTTATTTTTCAAAATGCGGGTTTCAAGGGTGAGTTTTCCAACGGAGTGTATTGGTAACGTTGTAAGCGCCCGAAAGCTGTGTCGCCAGTCCTGTCGTTTAACGCCGCGGTCATTCGTCCACTTCCGTTTACGTGACAACTGCGACAGCTCGTGGACGCCTCCTTTTTGCTGCACGGAGCCGCGCAGTACCCGACAGTAGTGGTTGTGAAATGCGATTCTTTTGAAGTCTAGATGCACGAGCTGGCTCACTCAGGCGATAATATTTTGCTCTGTCGCGAACTCTCCTAGAAGATGAGATGAAGAAAATCGTTTCCTTCGCTTTCCGTTAAGTACGCGTTGGCGTAAACTGGTAAAGAGTGCTGCCACTAATCCTTCGAGACAATACGAGTGCACGAACATCACGCTGAAGCGTAGAGGGCATTGGGTGACTCCATCTAAACTAAGTAGCTGGCTGCCTGGGCCTAAACTAGGTGAGCCACGCTGGTAGAGAGAAGAGGTGACGTTTTATTAAAATATTTGGACGGACTTAGCCCACGCTGGTATATGCGCGACCAAGTTCGGAGTATGCGGGTAGAAATTGAAGGAGAGGAAGAGTTTCTACCCACCAACCATTCCAACCAGAGCTCGTCGAATGACGTCTCCGTGCCTTCTCATCTCCTCTCCCTCAATTTCTATCCGTATTGATTACAAAATCAAAATCTTGAATTCCACTGACGAATATAACACACAGCGCATGTAACATATGCAACGGGACGTTCTACAAAAGTGGCGACGTGGGTCTGTTGTTAGCGAAATGCGGTCTAAAAAACTTAAAAGACACGGCGACAACGTAATTAATCTGGCCTAATTCAAACCCGACGATGAAGGCTATATCAACATCCGCGGTTTGTCCATGTCTATTATCGTCGACAAATATGCGTCAGGTCCCTGAGGGGAAGCCAACTACCTCTAAACCGCAATAAACTACCCTAAACCCATTGAAAAGGGAGACCTTCTAACAACCGCCGTCGAACAGGAAGGGTAAAAAAGGCCTGATTGGAACGCGCTTTGGCGCCTAACCTTAGGACCCCACGCGGACAACCCATTTCGCGTTCACCCCGGGGTGCCGTCAAAACAACACTCGCTTTCCTTTCCCTCGGCGCCGCTTTCTCCGCGCGGCTTTAAAACAACATTGACGAAAATAAAAGACACGTGAAACCCCCGATAATACAGAAACCAAAAAAACGCAGAAGTTCGCAATTCAAACGACGGAAAGGAAGGAAAACGGTACATGGTAGCGCAATATGCAAAAACGGCCCCCTCCCCCCCTCCACCAGCGTCCATAATAACACGGCACGTCGACGGCTGCTGAAAGAAATCAGTTTTCCATCCCCTTTCTCTCTCTCTCTCTCTGTCTCTTTTTCTCTCTCTTTCTCTCCCTCTCGAAAACGGGAGGGTAGGGAAACGTTGGGGAGTCAGTCATGCTCGGAAGCAATATGGCGCCCTCTCTACGCTTCCCGGGGCTTTAAACTGCGACAGGCGGTGCTGGACGCCCGCAGTTGAAAAAAAAAAAAGGTATCGGAAAGCGCCCAACGTGGGGTTGAACATCGTCTGCTTCCAGGCTGCAGCGTTCGACGCCGTAGCTTCGAAACGTCGGAGTCCCCAGAGCAACGGTGTTGTACCGCTTCACGGATCGCTGCATTCAGAGTCCCGGGCTGTTAGCCGGAGATAAGGTGCAACGGCCCAAAACACCTAAAAAAAGAATCTCAGTCGGAGAGAGGAGAAAGTGCAGCGAGAGACGTCATATTTCTATAAGCGGATTGATGCCTTCATGGAAACAGGAACCGTTGCTGCTTTTTTTTTTATTACACCATTTTCCTTTTTCATTTCTTTTTCTTTTTTTTTCTTTTTTTGGGGGGGGGGGGGGGGGGAGGGGGACGGGACTAGGAATTGGAGAGGCTCCGATCCGAGTCGCACTGATGCGCAAGCCGACTGGCGTTGATTCAGAGTCGGACACCCCGTCCGAGGTAGAAGGTGCCTATCGCGCCCTCGCGTTCAATGAGCTTTCTCGTGTGTTTCCGGTGTAGAAAGTTCCCGCTGTAGATATTTACCGTCGGGTTATACATCGTAGTACCGCCGCCTACTTTCGCTTGAAGTCCTGAATGTCTAATGGGTGTATGATCGCTGTCTGTGTGTGATTTACGTTTTTACTCTCGGCGATAGAATAGGTTATGATTCACCAGATCATGAGTTCGAGCCGTCATCTAACCCTAATCTTGTGCGCTTTAAAAACCATCGAAATGTTTAAGGGTCTTGTTAGATTTTTTCTTTAGTGTTGTTCAGCTGAGCTTTTAAGGTGTAGGTACGGCCTGATTGTGTGTTCTTACAGAATCGTTTTTCGTGTAATTCACCTACTTGTTGGACAGAGGTGCATATTTTACGCGTTTGTCATAACCCAAGTTTATTTTCAACTGTAAACACAATTCAGGTGTCGTTATTCATCGACTTTCTTTGTGGATTGGAGTGATTGGCTTTCCGAGTGCCCTGCGGAAAATTGAACGCAGGGGCATTTCGTTTAAATCCATAGTCTTCTTTTGAAACATACCACACGGCCCCGTTTCTTCTGGCTCGAAGTTCTTTCACTGAAAGTCAACCATAACAGACGCCTTTCAAAAGTGCGCGCCGTCTGGTGGGTGCTGCGCCAGTCCTACGAATCCGCCATTGTTCGGGATCATGCTCTGAGCGCTGATTGGACACGAGGTTTGCGTCAGCGTTCGCCGAGGTTTCGGATCCAATCACACGCTTCTTGCTCAAGCAATGGCGGCCACCAATGTTGCTCGATGGAGTTTTCCAAAGGGTCTATTGTAAACCGAAGGCTTTCCCGATCACTCAAAGCTCAAGCAAGCCTGCCGTACTTCGAACACGCCGCTGAAGCTGTCATCGCTAGCCTTCCACCATCACAAACACTCTCCAGAAGTGAACTACTCAGCTAGATACACTACATCCGCTTTTGTTTGCCGTCTGTAAGATAGCGGCCGTAATGTCTCGTACTTAATTTACCTCCACTTTGTAAATTTTTTAGTCATTCTAGTGAAGTTGACGGCACCTAGCGGCAAGAACCGAAAGTTGTGGCGGCATGATCGCTCGCCGGCCTTCTAGAGCGAGTCAGATGTTCACAGCGCCTGGCTGTGAATATCTGATTCGCAGCCAGGCGCTGCGAATCAGATATTCAGGGCTCAATCTAAAGACGAAACCCTAAAAGTAGGTTCGAAGACACGTGGCGGAAAATAGCCAAAAATACCGCAGAATAAACTAAAACCATTTTCAAGCTCCTCTGACGCAGTTTGAACTTACAAATGCTCGAACTGTCGTGCTCAAGCCTCTACACGTTTTCAGGTAACTGAGCTTCAAATGGTAGTTTGGCCACCATGGGTAGAAGATTGCTTCGCAAAGGAATCTGTCCGGTAACCCCAGTCTCGCCTTAGCGAGGGGAGGAATCATACTTTTGGTTTTTAAGGTAGGTGGCGCAATGTACCGCCCGTTATAAAAGGTACAGCCGTTAGCATCCATCGCATTTATCCAGCCTCGAACCTCGGGGAGGTGTGTGCTGTGCGCGCACTACCGACAAAAAGCGGCGCCCAGAGTCCGAGCAGGCGCATCAACCATCAGGGGTTGACGTCACTGCGTATGCGCAGAAAGCCGTTTGTCAAAGCGCGAAGCGTCTGTACGTTCTCAGTTCCACAGCCAGCGCCACTGCCTCAGGCGTGACGTCAGAGGCACGAGCCCCTGCACAGGGTTGTCAACGTTACTACTTCAGTTGTGTAACTCCGCTCACTCCCTTCAATCTGTGTGTTCCATAGAGTAGAATGATACTGTGCGTTCCATAGAGTACAATGGAACGCCATCTAGACGCTGTGCTTCGAAACATACGTGTTCCATAGAATACACTGCAGTTACCATAGCAGCCGTCCCCTAGAACGTTGAGGGCGATTTCACTCGACGTAGTCCATCCGGCTCGCGAGAATCGATCTAAACCATTGCGCCATCTCAACGTACAATACAGGGAGGCTGCTCCAACCTGAGGAGTCGGCGGCACCAAGAAAAATCGACGGTTACTCGACTTTCACACATGTCGGTGGTACTATACTTCGTTTCACTTTCACCTTATGTGCGAGCGAAGGCAAAGCTAGAAGTGCGAGCTCAAAAGTTCCATGCGCTCATGCTTTGCTTGAGCGCGCGAGCGGGGCAGACACGCACAAAGCCCTAGTCTCCTGCTTATAGCTTTGACTTCGCTTCTGCAGGTGAGGTGAAACGAAGTATGCGAGATAGGTTTATGTTTATTTATTGATACCTACCATCAGCAGCATGCCTACCCGGTGGTGCACCACAGCACAGACGAAGAATAAACATAAGCAAACACATGCACATGCAGACACACACTAAAGATGACCAAGCTAAGATGGCGCCAGCGAATGCGCCAGGAACGATATTAATAGAGAACCACTAAATAAACAAACAAACAAAAAAACAGCACACAAAGCCGTTTTTGTTGGTCTTTCACGTTCCGTCATTGGAACAAGCACCCGCCATTCACTTGAAATTCGCCAATACCAAACAATCATAACGAAGAATCGCTCGTATGCAAACGAATGAGGAAAAATCTCGGGAACAGACCACCAGCATAGCCACAAACGGTTTCCCCAAAATAGACTGCCGGTTTGTGAATCCTCGCAGCAGGTACGATCAAGCTCCCTCGGGAGTCGGGACCGATGCACAGAAATGTTGGCAACCGCCACACTCGAGACCAATGTCCGCAACAGACACCACCTCAAAACAGAAAGAATGACGGAGTGCAGTCATACATTGCAGCGTCTCACTGAACGACAAAACTAGAAGATTGCCAAAGCAAGTTGTCAACTCCCTCGCACCTTTACGACCATACGACAAAGAAAAAAAATGAAAACGGAGTGAAAACAAAATACAGCGTACCGTTCCAAAACCAGAAGCAGCCCGACCGCGTCCACGCACACCGGTAACGAGCCGAGACGGAGAACAGAACGGGGGAAGTAAAAGATAAAAGAAACAGCAGCAGAAATCTAAAGCACCAGAATACAACGGTCCCCCACAAAAAAAAAAAAAGAACGAAATGGGGTCGCCAGCGTTTCGGGAATCGACGAGCGCAGTTATGAAACCTGACGCTCCCAGTGCGCGGCCGCGGGAAATACGAGGCTGTGATTTGGGGCCTCCAGTGTTCCCGAGCCAGGCTCGGGAGACCTAAAGGGAGGCTGGGAGAGGCTGAAATGAGAGGCTTCAACGCGACACCTCCCATTACGTGGGGCTGGGGACGGGGGCCTTCCCAGTGGACCGTCGGGATGGACGTCGTCCGCACTGCGGGGACGACGACGCCGACGTCGCCTTCCTTTTGTGTTGCCTTACGACGCCGCGTGTGGTGGTACGGACTATGGGGCATTTTACGAGCGAGTGATTCGTTATACGAGATGCCTTAACTAGGCGCTAATAAAGCGTCCAAGACACAAAGGGACCCTGAAACGAGTTTTGAGTTTAGGGTTTACAGTGGACACTTGACGGAACGTTTACGAAAAAGCACGTTTGTTGGGGGCATCCTCCCAGAATTATAGCTATGCGACTGGGCTAACAGAACAAATATTTTTAACAGTAAGCGTTGAAAAAAAAAAGCCCCGATGATGAGCAGTGGGCGGAAACTTTAGTTGCCACATAGTCAAAACGCGGAGACGAAGAAAGGGATAGCTCAGGCATAATTGTGACTGTTAGAGTATTCATTTTAAACTTCATTTTTAAAGAAAACCTTTTTTTTTCTTTATGCACAGCAACAAGGTTGTAGCATTTGAGACTGGACGACATGTGTTGCAACGAAGAGTAAAATATTGATCACTGGATTGTAGCGTACACAAGAACTAATGCCCAGGTTTCACATGAACGGGGGCCCACGTGAGCAAAGTGAGCTGGGGCAGCCCTTGCAAGACCCCCGTGGGTCTCACTCGGCTACACGGAGGAAGAGTTGGCATAGAGGTGGGCTCTACGGGACGAAGCGTGTGCATGCGCCCAACGTGGACCGCCTGTGCAGCTCCCCAAATGGCACTTTCTGCTCTCATTAAGAATATGTAGCGCACGTTCTGGATATTTAACATCAGGAGATTGGCTCAATTTGATATCACATCACCGAAGATCGTAATTTAAAGCGTGAGAGAGAAATTTTAGGTTTTAAAAACTTTGTTGCTTACTACTCAGAGTGTATGTAGACAAGGCCCTTTTACGCGGAAGTGGAATTTTGGACGCAGAGTTGTAGGGTAAATTCCAAACACGCTCGTTAGAATCTCGTTATCGTTCATGTGTGTAGCCGGTTCAAGTTAGCTATGTTTACCTATATAGGAATGTGCACAGTTTTCTGTTCCATTTCGTGAGTGGGCAGGCTGGCAGCAGCGTGGCCGAAATGCCCTACAATATGTTTTCTTCCGTTCAGGTAAGTTGTATTTCCAATTGCCGTTGTTTTCACTCAAGCGATCGTTTTCTTTTCCTTTTTTGTATTTTTGTTGCTGTTATTTTGCTACACTACTTGCAGTCTTGTGTTACGACATCGGTTGCTTTTTCTCGATCGCCGCTCTCTTGTAGCGACATTGAATTAAACGCTGGACCTATGAACGCGGAACAGGCACTTCAGCTTGAGCAGACGGGATACAGCCGCCAATACAGTCGCATTGGCGACTGTATCCCCTGTTTCTTTGTAAATATCAGTAGGCCTCTTGAAATTATGTTTCTGTGTATCTCCATTCAACATCATAAACTAATTGTGGGGTGCTGTTATCGCCGTTCTTCGAGCATTGGTGGCATCGCTGATAAACTGAGTAACGTACTAAACACCATTCTAATTCATTTTCCTAATACACCACTTCTGTTAATGGATGATTTTAACCACCACCCCGATATAGTTTGGCGCTGAAGTCCCCATTATCTTGATCTCTTCTCAGCAAAGAGTAGAAGCGTTTTGCGTGTCCATGCCAAATTTCATTTATCACAGTTAGTTTTTTCAACAACCAGAATGAGCGCTACTGCATCAAACATTTTATATCTTATTTTAACTACCGCTCAAGCCATGCGGGTGCAATGGCTATGCACGAGCTCCTGTACTAGCAAAAACATTTTTTTGAGCTTGGCTCATAAATCTGCGCCTTTGTCTGCACTGTAGACATCTGTGGGTTGAGGTAAAAGTATAGTGAAAGCGCGTTTCCGAAGAGAGGGAATGTGGGCGCGCGCGGCTTTAACCGACGCTCAAACGCCCGCTCGTGTACATTTGATTCCAGAGCTACAGAGAGTTGTCACCGAGTATACGGCGAACGAAATGTGTTCTCTGGCGCATCGCGAGCTCCGAGCGGAAACAGAGAGAAATCAAAGGGAAAGAGAGAGAACGCGCATGGAACGAGCGATGATGAGGTAAAGCCCCTTCATGTTTTAAAAGTAGTGCGCAAAGTGCGTCGATGCAAGAGGCACGTGCAACGCGCAGCCCTTGGGAAGGTCATGGCGGCACAGCGCAGCACTGAGCTACATTTCCGACATAATTACAATGTAGCGCAAAGACAACACAGGAAGGAGACAGAGATAGGAAAGGACCTTTATGTGGCTAGCGCGGTGTCTGACGCCGTTCGGAACGAAACAGTCGCTCTAAGTCGTCGTTTAGATGATTATGAAGACAGATCTCGGCGTGAAAACTTAATTATCCACGGCTTTCCTGACAAACAATCAGAATCGTGGGCTGAGTCAGAAAAACAAATAATTGAAGTGGTTTCGTCTGCTTTGAACTTGCAACTATCTGATCAAGCGATCTCTCGCGCTCATAGGTTGGGCAAGTTCTTTCCCAATAAATGCCGTCCGGTAATTGCAAAGTTTTCAAATTTAAAGGACAGGGATTCTATTTTGGCAGCCAGGGCAAAGTTGAAGTCGTTTGGTTTTAGTGTTGGTGAGGACTTCTGCATTTCCACTCGAACCTCGCGCAAGAAACTGCTCGAATATGGGAAAGCTAGTAATCAGCAGTTTTCAATTCGCTACAATAAGTTGTACATCAACAGAAAATGCTTCATCTATTGTCCCTCATCAGACAGTGTCTGTGAATTATACGCCAACAAGGAATCACCTGCTCACGCAAGTCAAAATTCGAGTAATGTCGTAGACAATGAAGTACCATTATCGTAACTATCACGTAACACCGTAATTCCCGTTAGTAAAATTTATTTTCTTTTTCAAACATCCGCAGTGTCGTTAACAAACGAGAGGAACTGTCAGCATTAATCGACACGTGTAGCGCCGATGTAATAATACTAACTGAAACGTGGTTGTCTGCCAAAATTGATAACAAAGAAGTTTTTGAGTGTGAGAAGACTTTTAATATTTATCGGTCTGATCGCGTCGATAGATTGGGAGGAGGTGTATTAATCGCCGTCGCAGAAAATCTGCACTCTTATCATGTCTCTCATGCATCATGCTTGGAAATGGTATGCTGCGCGTGTGTGCGCATTAATCACCGTGACATGATCTTTTGTGCCTGTTATCGGCCACCAAACGCTTCCTTGACTTTCTGTGCACAACTTCATGACGTTTTAAATAACCTTGTTGTAAGATTTCCGCACTCGCCAGTTTTTTTTATTAGGTGATTTTAACTTTCCAAAAATATTATGGTCTGGTATGTGCCCTGTTCCGTCTGACCTTTCCGGTGAAACATCCGAGTTCATAAATTTGTGCACAGATTTTAATTTCTCTCAGTTAATAACTCAACCTACCAGGGTCACCTCGTCAAGTTCGAACATATTGGATCTCATCCTCACAACTACTCCTGACCTCGTTCATTCTCTAAGTTTTTTTACCAGGCCTGAGTGACCACTGCTTTGTTCACTTCACACTTAAAGGCAATTCTCATCGCCTTAAGAGTATGCCTAAACGTATACGGGATTACAGCAAAGCTAACTACCCTGCCATCAATGATGAATTGGCACAATTTCTGGACGAATATATGCAGAATTTTTCTAATCGCACTATAGAATCCAATTGGTCTATTTTTAAAGTCAAAGTTAATTATCTTGTAAACAAATACGTACCCCTACGAATTATCCCGTACAAAAACCGGTCCCCTTGGTTTACTGTTTCTTTAAAGCACCTGCGAAATAAAAAGAAACGACTGTTCCGCAAAGCAAAGCAGTTCAATAAACCTGACTTGAGGTGTGCGTATCGGAATGTTGCAAGCCTCTTTAAGAATGAAGTGGAAAAAGCCAAAAACATATTTTTAAATGATACCCTACCATCCTTACTGACAAATGACACTAAGAAATTTTGGAATATAATTGGTGGACAAAAAGAGAGTGTGATATCGCTAGTCGACCATAATGGAGTCTCAGTTCCAAGGTCGGAATGTTCATCTTTACTAAATGATGTGTTTTCTCAGTCTTTTATGCCACTGTCTTTTGTTTCTTGCCCTGAATATGATCTTGCAGCCTTTCCACTTATGAATCCTGTTATAATTGATTGCATTGGTGTGCTTAGTTTAATAAAAAAATTGAAAGTTTCTTCTTCATCTGGAACTGACGGGATTAATTCTAAATTTCTGAAAAACACTGAAATGCACTCTTCTGTATTACTATCTAAACTTTTCTCGCAGTCCCTAGATCTTTGTTTGTTGCCCAGCGATTGGAAGGTGGGTAAGGTGGTGCCTTTGTTTAAATCAGGTGATGCTCACTCTCCTCTTAATTACAGGCCTATATCTTTAACTAGTGTCCCATGTAAAATGTTGGAGCATATCATCTATTCTAACCTAGTTAACTTTCTTGAATCCAACTCATTTTTCACATATCGTCAGCATGGTTTTCGTAAATTATTCTCATGTGAAACGCAACTGGTTTGTTTCACGAACGATCTTTTTTCTGCGCTAGACAATAATCTTTCAATCGACTGCATATTTCTTGATTTTTCGAAAGCCTTTGATTTAGTCCCTCACCAACTGCTCTGCTTTAAATTAAAAAAAACTAAACATTGACTCTAACATTCTTGCATGGATCGAAAATGTTCTCTCTAACAGAACACAGTTTGTATCTGCAAACGATTCAGACTCTCTTCCCTGCCCAGTTAGTTCGGGTGTGCCGCAAGGTTCCGTCCTCGGCCCCCTTCTTTTCCTCATATACATAAATGACCTCGTTAACAATGTCCAGTCATCTATAAGGTTGTTTGCAGATGATTGTGTCATTTATCGTGTAATCCATTTATGACACTGATACGTCTTTTCTTCAGACTGACCTTAATTCCATTACTAACTGGTGTGACGTCTGGAAAATGCGCCTTAATGCCAATAAATGTAAAGTAATGAGAATTTCACGGAAAGCTGCCTGTACTAACCCTCCTCAATATAACATTGGTTCTGTTCTTGAACAGGTGACATCGTACAAGTACCTAGGTGTCCATATAACATCTGACCTCTCCTGGCAAACTCACATTAATTTTATTGCTAACAACGCTAATCGCATGCTAGGTTACTTACGTCGCAACTTCTCAAGGGCTCCTTCATCATTAAAACTACTACTGTACAAGACCCTAGTTAGATCCAAGCTTGAGTATGCGAGTTCGGTGTGGGACCCAGGCCATGAATTTCTTATTAATCAAATTGAATCCGTACAGAATCGTGGCGCACGTTTTATTTTGTCTAATTTCTCACGTTTTTCCAGTGTATCATCCATGAAACTAACTTTACATCTTCCGAATCTTTCATTGCGTAGAAAATTATCTCGTTTGTCCTTATTTCACAAAATTTATCATCGCAACCAGCATCTAAGTGAAGAGCTTTTTTCTGAACCATCGTATGTATCCCATCGAAATGATCATCACCATAAAGTCAACGTTCCTTTCAGTCGCACGAAGCTCTTTTTTGATTCTTTCATCCCAAGGACTACTAATGACTGGAACCACCTGCCCACCTCCATCGCCACAATCACAGACGCTCCTGCATTCAAGTCTGCCATTGAAAACTATTATGTTAACTAATATGTGTTGAATTCTATTTTTTGTACTTTTGTTTTCCCCCACTCCCTTCTGTAACGCCGTGTGGCATTGAAGGTATTGAAATAAATAAATAAACGCTACTCGCAACCAGGTATTTACTGTATGTATTCTGAAAGAGGTAAACGAAGTGACAAATGCGATGAAAATCTACACTAATGGTCGTGAAAGAGGCGAACGAAGTGACAAATGCGATGAAACTCAGAAAAAAAGAGAAGAAGACACTTCGATCTACACTGATGATCGACTTAAATTACCCCTCCAAAAAAGAAGAAAAAAATGATTGAAAAATATTTTCAGTTACCCGCTAGATTTAAGAAAAATTGTCTAGATATTGCTGCTCTTTTTGAGACAGTGCGACAGAGGGCGCACTTATGCACTTGGTCCCGTGAGTCATGATAGTTTTAGCCTCATATATCTCTCTTGCCCTCTTGCTGTGATTGCGCTTGAGGACTCTAGTTTGATTGAACACAGGGGTGCAGGCACAGTCTCTGACATGGATGGCGAGATGCCCTGATGGTGATGATTGAAGAGCCAAGGCATGCTCTCGTAATCGCACGTTGACACAGCGGCCTGTTTGTCCGACGTACACACTCCCACAGGAGCACGGAATTTCGTAGACCACATTGACGTCGCAATTCACGTACTTATGTTTATGATGGACTGTGCATAGACTATGAGTTTGTTGAGGTCTATTGATTTTTGGACAAAGCCTCTTAAGTTTATCCGGGGCTGAGAGTACCACTTGTATGTCATATCTTGAAGCTATCCGTTTCAAGTTATGCGATATTTTGTGGATGTAAGGAACCACTGCTGGCCGTGTTCTTCTCTCAGCACTTCTTGTTCTTCTTTCATTGGGAGTTGCCAAGCTCTCTGCAACCTCAAACAACAAGGAATTGAGATATCCTGACTCTTGTAGTCTTAGAACTTGTGAATCAAAGCTCTTCTTGGCTGCATGTTTGCAGGACTTTTGCAAGGCGGCTTTTAGACAGCTCTGCACAATTCCTCGTTTTATGATTTTTGAATGGGCCGAATCAAACTGAAGAAGTCGTTTCTTAGACCGTGGTGAGTAAGTCCAACACGTATGGTTCTCTCCAAAAAGAAGTTGGAGGTCCAGGAATTGAAGCTTACTGTCGGTTGGTAGTTCATATGTAAATTTCAATCCCTTGGCCTGTTTACAGAAATTAGACTGGATGGTGTTGACTGTCACTGACTGAAGTTGGGCAGGTCTTTCATGCAGGAGTACGAGGTAATCATCCACATATCTAAAGACACGTGCCACCAGGTTGTTGGGAAGGTTCTGGGATATGTCACGGTCACACTGGGAAAGGAAAATGTCACATAGTACTGGGGCAACACAGGATCCTATGCAAATGCCTTGCTTTTGTATATAGGAATGGTTGTTGAACATGACAACGGTGGATGTAAGGTAAAATTTCAGGAGTTCCAGGAAGGACTCTACTGGTAACCCACATTGGTTTTGAAAGGTCACGTTGCCATTAACCTCGATGCAAGCGCCTACCGCCTCAAACATACCCTCATGCTGGTACAGAGTAGAATAGGTCTCTCCACGTCTAGAGAAAGCCCGAACTTTACTTTCATCGCATCTTGTGTTAGATATTGAATTACTGCCTCTGAGTTCGGTAATTAAGAAAGGGTCATTCAATTTAAGGGTGCTCAGGTTACGTAACAAAAACCGAGACATGGATCCCTGCCACGAACCCTTTTCAGTAACTATTACGCGAAAAGGGCAACCCTCCTTGTGTGTTTTAGCAGTGAAAAACATTTGCAATTGGTCATTTTTGGCAGCTGTGATCTGCTTCCTCAACTGATCTAAGTCCATCCTATGGCATAACTGGAGTGCCTTTGCCTTCACCGTTTTGGCCTTATATCCCTTCAAGCAGTTGAAATTCTTATCAATAGCCTTGTGAGCTTTTTCAAGGTACACATCTTTGGATGACGCGACAAATCCTCCTTCCTTGTCGGAAATGAGTAGATATAAATCATTTTGTCGAAAAAAAATTAGCAATGTGGAAAACATTAAAGCTCCTAGTGCTTGGTGATCCTGTTTTCAGTAGTACGTCCATACAGTCCTCAATGCACCTAGACCTGACATCTTCTTGGGCCTTGGCAGCAATGTCTTGGATGTTTGCCACCATGTTTTCACCTCGCTGTTTAGGTTCTGTGCGAAATTTCGGGCCGTGCTCGAGAGAGCTGGAACGTATGCCTTCCGGAAGAGCTACATCCCCTAGTGAGAGACAGACTCGCCTTTCCACGGTGTCCTGGGTGCACGGAGACTTTTCAGATGAGGAACGTAGGTCCCCCAAAGGAACTCCGTCATCTGGCTTGCTGAGGCCAAGAATGACCTATACCGTGGGCTATGACCAAGATGGGGGTTGCCACAGCCGGCAAGGACACTGAGACAGGACCGATAGAACCGGACCTGTGCGCCACAGTTCTCTCTACTAGGGGATGTAGCTCGTTTGCTCGTTTTGTCGTCTTCGTTTTTTTTTCTTTTAAAGAAAACTTTATTAAAACAATAGTCAGTAAAACAAATTGGAAGAACGCCTAAAAATACTGTAATTACACGAACGTTCTTGAATGATCTTCATCATTCCTCTAAATCGAAGAAAGCATCGAGAAAACGGTCGGCCACATTCGAGAGCTCCGTGCGATTAAAAAATCTAAAGAGAGAGCGCTTAGCTGATATTGGTCCTGTGAAGCGTACGACGTCCGAGGGCTTGCGGCGCAACCTCGTACACCGGCGGTGTTCCTGGGCGGACCCGCACCGACTGATCCCTCCCGATCCATCCCGCGTCGATACGGCCCAAGGGCCGACTCTGCTCAGCGGTAATCCAGGCACAGAATGAAGAGCTCATGCGCTTGATTGAAGAGGTGTACGACGACGGAGGGGAGACTCCCCGCCTCTCCTGACTCAAGCTCCCCTTCCACTTCCCCATCTCCACTTGCGCGACTGGTGTAAAGGGAAGCTTTTGGGTAGCTGCTTCAAGGCCGACTAATGTCTACCCATTACAGGAAAAAGTGGCTATACTCGGGGAAAATATTTTCTGCCATTTCAGAGGAAGTAATTACCGCGCGTGCACAGTTTTGGACGGCGCTCGAGGTGCCCAAGTAAAGCTTTGACTTTACTGAAAAGAAAAAAAAAGAAGCTTGAAGTGTATATTTTGTTTGCGCTTATCACCGGGGTTGAAAATGCTGAGTCACTGAGCTGTGGAAGTATGCACAGCGTTGGTATACCACACAGCTACTGCACATGGTCAGAAAGCCTTCCACAACCCAGCAGAAAAAGATGGCAGCTCGCAGAAGGCTATTTCTGGAATGGTTTATAGACGATTGCAAGCCGGCCGCCGCCATGTCTCTGCTCGAGCGAGTAAGCATGTGCGATGGCGAACCTGGAAAAGGTCCCTTTACGCGCATACCGCACGTGCTTACACGCATGGGGCACCAGCCGGCACGCCATGCTTGCAATTGTCTTTACATGACTTGCACGTGACGTCATCTCATCGTGCAGTAAGTGGTGCTGGGTCATTCCTACTTGTTCCGGACGAGAAAACCTTATTTGGTTGTGTGAAATTAGTGCTTTGGAAGGTACGCGCTCAGCAGCAAGGCCACTAGCAATGAGAGCCGACGTGACGTGAGTGCAAGCCACGTATAGGGAGTATTCGCTGGCGGCCATAGCTGTGTGCGCGACTGCTGAGCGCGTGCTGACGACGAGCTTCCACAGCTTTTTGTTTCATTCCAGACCATCAAGGTAGACGCTCCTAGCAGCCTATTAATGTGAGCTCATGGGCGTACCAACCGGGGGGGGGGGGCACTTGCCCCCCAGTTCTCAGAGTGGGGGGCAAGGTATGTGTTCCCGCCCCCCCCACCCTGAAACAGCCGCCACTGGGCGTGGCAAACACTGGAGTGCGGCGCCCAAGAGATACCAAGGGCACCGCCCCCCAGCCCTGGAGGGGGGGGAGGGGGTGGTCTGGTTTGGCCCCCCACTCAAAAACAAGTTGGTACGCCACTGTGTGAGCTCGTTCTGAGCATGCACTTTAAACGGCCACCTCAAATATGGCGTCCAGTGAATACCCCGTGTAGTACCGCTACTTACCTCTTACTTACCTGCCCTCATGTTTAGTG
The DNA here is from genome assembly GCA_037355805.1 of Ixodes ricinus. NCBI lineage: Eukaryota > Metazoa > Arthropoda > Arachnida > Ixodida > Ixodidae > Ixodes > Ixodes ricinus. The sequence continues at coordinate 70,111 of JAZHYW010017261.1, forward strand.
TAAGCGGTTGAATAGCCGCAGATGCAACCTTGCATGAAGCACGGGAACTTGCCAGTTTATCTAGTTTCGTAGGCTCTTACAACGAGCTGTCACGTTCGCTAAGAAGGTTTTGTGTTAGCACTGATATGTACATTTACCCCAAAGAACATCATTTTTCCAGTTCCGGAGCTTGAATTTTTTTTTCTTTCTAAATTGTAAGATTGCAGTTACTTTCTTTTTTTTGTTCTACGTTGGTTGCTTTTTGCAATATAGTACAACTGCTAAATTACGTATGCCATCCCCGGAGCCACTCGATAAGCTACCCTTCAGAGTCGCGACACTTCGGCCTTTTTGGCACATAAAATCGTCGTTGCCAGTTATCCAAAGCTTTGTCTGAAAATGCAGGAAACGGTTTCCCATTCTTCGAAAATGTTAAAGCAGTCTCCGACAGAAGCAAAAACAATATTGCCCGAGCGCCCGAGCCCAAACTCCAAAGTTAGAAAAATTCCATTTTCAAATCGCACACACACACACACAAAAAAAAACGTGGGGAATTGATTGGCTGATATTCTAATCGTATACCTTATTCAGTAGCTCCAGCCAGCCGTAGCGGCAAGGCAAGCTCCGCCATATTATATTTTGTTGTATATCGCCACCTCCTCATCCTTACCGCATTCCAACCCTAGAATTGTTTTTAGCATCGAGCAAAACAGCTTACGAAATGCGCGCAAAAGAGCATGTCAGGTTACGAGTGTAAAGTTATAAATAATAAATTAAATTCCTCAACTCGACTAAATAACTTTTTTTTTTCTTAAATAGTTGATTTGAACTGGCACATTCCGAGTACAATCTATTTTCCAGTTGTCGAAGTACGCCAATAGCATAGGTGAAAAAATAAATTCATTTAAGAAGATTAAATAAGTCAAATTTATTTTAATCCTATTCAAATGAGATTTATTTGATTTAAGTCCGATTTATTTGATTTAAGTCAGATTTATTTGATGTAAATCACCGTACATATTAATAGTGATTATTTACCGCTAGATGTATTTTTAAACATGGTAGATTGATTGATCAATTCGTCCAATAACTGATAACATTGCCGAAGAAAGATGTACAGTTTAACAACTTTTGGTTTTTGTAATCCTTTCTATAATAGAACACAAACAGATTTATTTTTTTAGTTAACATATATACAGGGTGTCCTTTTTTTAAGCTTTATAGATTCGTTTAAAAAAAGGCGTGAAAGTTACACTTCTGCGGTTTGTGCAGGTGAGTTATGCGGCCAGAGGGACATTATGTGGGTGGCTAATCTTTGCGGTAAGTCGGACGCGGGTAGGTTTTAGAACGCCGAGATACAAAACCCTTACCATGGAACGGAGATCCAGTAAATTTTGGAACACGGCATTGATGTGCCGACGAGTACAGTAGGTGCATCAAGAACCGAGATATTTGCCTTTATCTCGGAACGATGACGTGTACCAAATGTAATTTTAAATTCAAGAAAAAAATATGCGTATTTTCTTATTTTCTTTGTACGTCACGTGGTGCTCACGCCCATCCTCACATCACTGCCCCTTTCCCCGGCCCACTTTGTCTACAAACACGGCGTCGTTCACGCGCGTGCGGCACACCCGCGAGGAAACGCAAGTTGACGGCGTCGAGCAACTCGGGAAGGTGGCCGCTCGGCTTATCGGCGAACCCCGCCCGCGCGCTCCATTAATCGGCCGAACAAGGGGCCTTCGTTTAGCACCGCCAAACACCACCGCGTTTGAGTCACCACACACACACACAGAGAGCGCCCCCCTCCTCGTTTTAATCCGATCATTTGCCTCCCACAAAGGCATATGCCCCGCGCCGGTTCCGCTTCCAGGACGGCGACGAAGGTGGCGCCGGAGACTTCGTTACTAAACAATCGCCGCGAAATTCGGCGCGATTTGGGGCCCCGCGTGGACGAAACTTGATACCGACAATAATGGAGTTTTAGGATTGCGGATGGTGGAAACGGTGGAGTCGGATTGAAGGCGGGAGCGGGGGAAGAGGCTGCGATGAAAAGGGAGACGTCTGTTTGCTTAAAGCTGGGGGAAAGCGAAGCTTGGGAAAAGTGAATCCGCGAAAAAAGAAAAGTAAACGGGGCGTGAGATTTTGTTCAGTTTGGAGGGAGTCTGAAATTCGGAACGCTTACCAAAACGTTACTTCGTTTCTATATCACGAGGATGGTGATGTAACCAATCATGTTTCTTGTTCCGTAAAGCCGCTGCCACGCTGCTAAAACATCGTGCAAATTACAGTCGGCAGGCACTGCCTGATGCATTACTCAAACAAAATCTCTCTGCAGGCATGTTCGAATTATAAATATGTACCGTAAACTGGGTTAATCTTGACCAGACTTGTGCCCGTTACGCGAAAAACGTAATGGATTGCAACTGCAAAGTACCGTGACTCAGATGTAATGGATGAGCGTTACAAATTAATTTCGCTGAAAAGTAACAAATTACTTTGCTCGTTACGTTACAAATTACTTTCACGTTACTTTTCTCGTACACTTATCGAGAAAACAATACAAACAATTTTGTTTGTACTGTAAATTGTATTGAATAAAAGTAGTGTTGTGGAACATTTTTGAAAACATGTTCCACAACACTACTTTTCATTCATCATACGCCTTGCATTATGCTAGTCCTCGTAAAATGCTGTACACCATTTTTTACTGTTGTTCTTGTGGCTGCACCCCCCCCCCCCCGTTTTGCTTGTAGATTTTCTGGTGTTCACTCTTAGAAATAGGGGGTGTATAGGGGTACACCCCTTGTCCCATATGTAACTCCCTAAAACTACATTTGGACGTTCAGTCCACTAACGTCGAGCTAGCGATACCAACTTTTACGAGCGGCTTGATAGCTGTTGGATATAACGTATTACACAGCTAATGTGCGTATCAAAGACTAAAAAAAAAACACTGAGGTTTTGCAGCAGGGCCAAAAAAAAACCTTGATTGTCTTACTGTATCCTTCAATACGTACATTAGCTATTTTAATAAGTTGTATCGGTCGACTATGAAGCCGCTCTTGAAAGTTGGTATCGTCGCTTCGACTTCTGTGGACCTAACGTCGAATTGTTGTTTTGGGGAGTTACATATGGGACAAGGGTGTACCCCTATACACCCTATTTGTACGTGATGTTTCTCTTTCTCCCCGGCCATGTTTACGCTGAGGGGCTCATCCTTAGACTACACCGTGGGTTCTTGAAGGAGCCCAGGTGTTTTGAACTATCTCTTGACGTCATGGGCCACGTGATGTAGCGAAGGTGTGTTGATTTTCCATCTCATGTCCAGTCTTGAAAAAGGTCTGTCTCAGGCCGAAACGTCAACCAATATGTACTAAAACTCCACTAAAATATTCGAGGTACGTTTACTCTCTTATGCACTTTTTGTTGTCGTACGAATCAGTCTTTTCCAGTATATATATATACAATATATATATATATATATATACTCATATATATATATATATATATATATATATATATATATATATATATATATATATATATATATATATATATATATTGTATCTAGGAGAAAGTACGCGGGTGCACTCCGTTGACCCGTAAGCTGACGAGGCAGCGAGAGCTGCAACCACACCCGCCATTCCGCTAGCTTACGGTGACCGAAAATGATCCCTGTAATTCTGCAGACAAGGCTATCGGTGCGCATGCTCAGTAGCAGCGCCTACCTCCGCTAGCAGATTCGAAGGTAGGGAAGAGACCTACGAAAGCTCCCTTTTGAAACGGGCCTTTCAAGCGTGATCGCAACATCTCAAAGCTGCGGTTTCGTTCCTGCAGCTTTGACGCACTGCCAGCAAATGCGTGAACGGAGCATAGTTGCATGCAGTACCGAAAACTTCGTGGGCTGCTTGCGTTTGTCCTCTTGATCTTTGTTTTTCGCGTATATCATGTGCCTCGCACGTTTTTCTAGAGGTTCTAGTGACCGGTCATAGAACAAATAGTGTTTTCTTTTTGGGTATTCTCCTCTTCACGGTGTTTTCTATTTGGTTGAACTTGCTATCTTTATGCTGCTGAATTTCCTGCTCGTATCTGCTCCAGTTTTTGTATTATGTTCATATTTTAAAAAAGTATTGAGTAATTAAATTAATTCGTTACCAATATTTGTAACGAAATTACATTACAAATTACTACTGCAAAAGAGAGTAACGTGGCCATTACAAATTTACTTGAAAAAGTAACGGATTACCACTAATCCGTTACTTGTTACGGATCTCTTTCCCAAGTGTGGTCTAGGCATGGGTGCTTGTCCGGTGAAATCGGGCGGTTAACGTATAATTTGCAGAATTCCCAAGTTTGAGAAATACTAATAGTGTGCGCTTGAACCAAGTAGGTGCTTCTGCGGTATTTTACGGTATGACGCAACCATGTTTCGAATATGCTTGAGGTGTGCGTGTTCACAGCGGATTCTCTAACATTGCCTGCAGCCAACGCCGTGTCTCTGACTTGTATGAGCAGTATCTATTTTTAGTTTGTATCTCTTTATTTCATATTGAGTGAGGGCGCAAACAGCCGTAGGCCTTTTTAGTGGTGCACTGAAAGAGATCACCGCTCGCCGCGCGTTAACGTTGGTATCGCCAGCTCGACGTCAGTGGACAGAATGTCGAAATGTAGTTTTGGGGTGTTACATATGGGAAAAGGGGTGTATCCCTGTACACCCCCTATTTCTGAGAGTGTATGGTGTGTTCTGAATACGCTGACAGGTTCCTCGGGGCCTTACCATCTTTTTACGGCCAGGGCCTGCGTCGTGTTAACAAAACATCAACTCGGTAGAAGAGGAAGAAGAGGTCGAAGCTCTCGTTGTCCCATTTCCTTTAGTCACCCCCTGAAGAAGGAGTCAAGTCGACCCCGAAACGTTGGGAACTGTTTGTTTCTGAACTTTTGGTTTGCGATTTCTTTTTTTAGGATCGTAATTTTTAATGTAACATGTTTACATTTCAAATGTATTAAGTGAACTAAATGGTAGTACAATTTTACTGCAAAATAAAAATAGTAATGCGTCCACTTCTTTTATTTCACATCATCAAGGTCCTTCTCTTTGGCAGATGGTATGTTAAAGACCGATATCAACACACATTGAAATTTGAAAGAACGGTTGGACTGTAGGCGTTCAGTAAATCCCCCCTCTCCCCTTTATAAGAGAAAGTAAGGGCGCTATAGTGTCTCATACCCGTTTTCACCTCAAGAAAACAGTAAGCTTTGCGCATTGTTCATACGCCGCACGAAATAGTTCTCGCCAGATTTGGTTGTCGGAGGCACAGGTGATGCATTTGGCGTTTGAAACGTACTCCTTGATAAGATAACGTGTATCCACTTCAAAATGCTACTAAATGTATCTTAAATCTGCAACCTAAAGGTGAAAATTAGTAATCATCCGCGAGAAGCCGGACTTTTTTTCCTACGGTTCTTGAGGTGAAAACAGGTATAGCCATAATCGACATCTAGCATTCCGGATCTTATACCTTCCAAAATAAAATTTGTCCCCGTGAAAACACAGTCAATCCGGTCTCCGATTTGTTTTCCCCTTTGATGAGCGCGAAATTCCAAGCGCCATCATCAAATCACTTCCATTCCGTCACAACCGAACCGCGTCAATACGTTTGTTTTTTTTTTTGTTTACTTGCTAAAAAAAAGGCCCAAACGCATTCTGGACGCATTACATGCATCGTGAGTGCTCAACAGCATCACCAACGATAAGTAATATTAACAATAAAAAAAAAAAGGAAGGAAGGCAAGGAACATCTCAAAGCCCACTGCGGCCAGGGAACGCGCGCCGAGGAATCGATGAGCGCATTGCTTGCCTCTCCCCAAAAAGAGGAACGGCAGGCGGCGTCCCCATTCGGGAGCCTCGCTTCCGGCCGCAGCTTATCGCTGTCCCCAGCGGAGGGGACACTTCATTTCCGGAGTGTTACGGGAGACGCACGGATCGCGACCGCGATAAACGCGCTTCGCAACCGCGACACCGCGCTGCGTCCATACGGCAGCGTCGCCTGCCTTCGCACCTACCCTATATCTCCAATCAGATCGGTGTAGCTGCTTTTTTGCTGCTTGTGAGCGTACGTGGGGGTGTGTTACGAACCCCGACAAACTGCCGATGCGCGCTCAATGTGGAGGCGTTATGTATGAAATGAAGCTGGCGTCATCGGCTTCAGCGTCTGAAGCGTGCCAAGAGGCATTTGCCTCGGTATATCGATACGTTTTTGATGAAAATTTTAAGTACATTCACGTCGCCATATGCAAAGGAAGGATTATGTAAAAGCTAGGCGAGGCATGAGGTAACTTTTCTCCCAGCCGCCTTCAATCACGCATTTGATGGACAAAATAAATTAGGAGAGTACCGTAATGCATTTAGCCGCGAGAAAGAAAAACAAAAGCAGAAAAGGTTTAGTTCAACAACAATAAAACAAAAAAGCGGAAGGGCTAAAATAATTCGGCTATTATAAAAAAAAAGGTCAAATTCAATGAGCCTTGCTTGCGAAGGGCAATTTCTAGGGACAATTGATTTTATTGTTTCTAATAATTGCCTTTCGCAAGAGTGAGGAGAGGCAAAGACAAATACCTTTGACCGTCGACATTTCTTTTTTCTTTTCTTTTTTATAGGATTTGTGTTGAATTTGGTAAGCAGCGAGAAATCAGATGCCCTTAGTTTGGGGCTCGGCAATGAGTACAGTTTTAGTACAGTTTGGGCGACTAACAAAAAACGAGCAGCTTACACTGCGACCTGCACGTCCAAACTTGTCTCTTTCAGCAAATTATAATTCCCCCTCTAAGAATGCTTTTTTTTGTGCGTGTGTGTGCGTCTCATGTATTTTTTCTTTTCTAATAGAACGTTAACGGTTTTAATATACAAAACGCGCATGAGTTTTGTTTTATTCGTGCAGCTTCCACGCCCGCAACTCATGTCTCAGCCAGAAGACGTGGCCGCACTAGCGGGCACCATTTTTATGTCCCCAATATTTATCATAGCCACGCGCACGAGTTGGAAACACGAGGGTATACGTCGTACTGTCCGCTCGACATTGTGAGAATGTGGCGATTTTTTCGCCGCCTGTGACTGTGTTACGATTCCGAATCCATGTAGAGAACGACTGTACTCGAGCCCCCTTTAAAGAGGTATTAGTGGCGAGGGAGCAATTCTCGGGATTTCTTCCCGACGCGTGAGTCACGCTCACACATTTGCTTTTGAGCGCGATGCATTCAGTTGCGGCAGGCGGGCACGGAGCGTTGAGTGTATCGCACCAAGTGTGTGCGCAGAGTTATTGTGTTGACACGCAGTCGACCGCAGTCAAGATCCAATAAGAACGCGCTATCGTCGCTTGCGGCTCACCAATAGTAAGCGAGATCCACGGCAATATAGCGGTGCACGACATTGGGACGATCCCACCGGCTTCCGTCACTTTTGTCCAGTTTGAACCATAGCAGTCTCGGAAAAACCTGCTAAATTCTTGCCCCCCCCCTTTCCCGAATCTTAGCCAAAAATGCGTGAAAGGAAGCGCTGTCAACCCTAGCCATACCTAGCGCATGAGGACGGTGGTACATGAAGTCGAGTAAGTGCCTTCATACACACGCGCGCTCTTGGTAGTGGTGACATCTCAGCCATTTTTCGGCCCAATCGTTTTTATGCATTTGAAGTGCGCGCAATCAGGTGTCACTCAGCTCGAGCGAGTAGCTTTGGCTAATGCATAGGCGCCATTTTACCACCCAAGTCACGCATCAAGTGCGCAAGAGCGTCACGCGCTGGCACATTCAGGGAAACACTGGATGTCTTCACCCTGAGACAGACGGACATGTAGGCACCCTAAAGTCCGAGACTCAGCGCTTGCGCGCTAAGGAGTTGGCAAGCTTTCGTTTACACAGGACGCTGGTTCCAGAAAACCGGTCCTGATACCGCACTATACTTCGTCTCACCTTAGCATAGACTATTGCTAGCCGGGCCTGCTAAAAGCGCGAGCTAGTTGCTCTGAACGAAGCGTTGGCAGCTGCACGAGCGCTCGTGCAGCGAGTGCTCCAGTCAATGCAGTCAAGGCTACCCGCTCGCGCTTGCACAACCTTCGCAGTTCGTCCAATGCTAAGGTGAGACGAAGTATATCCCAATAGACCATCTGCTGTCTTGTCCAAGCATCAAGGAGAATGCAGGGATTGATGTTCCACGCGCCACACGCGCACGCTTCCTGTACAAAAGATTCAAAGCTAAGTGACCAAAAGACAGCATTGACGAACGCGCGTGCAAGATGCCATTTCTTCTAGGTTTTCGCTTGTGGAAAAGTTACTACATGCTGAGGGCAGCACGTGCGGCGCGTTGCGAGCACCAATCCGTGCGTAGTCTCACTTGATGCTGGCTCAGACAGCAATCGGTCTATTTCTCTCACTGCCAGCATGGAAAATATCCTCAAGCAGGTGACACTTAAACCGGGGTCACACTGCTTATACTATACATCATACAAAAGACCGTCTGCATACAGATTCGAACGCGAGTCACCGCTGGATCCGTGCTTCGAACAACATAAGGCAATAAGTTCAAGGAGAAACTTGGCACGCGGCAATTCGAACCACGGGTTTTGTGGTGTCTGGTATTTGCAGACTGTCTTTTGTATGATGTATGAACAGTGTGACCCCGGCTTTACGGTATCAACGGTCACTATACTTCGTTTCAGCTTGGGTCCAGACGCAGCCGATGCTACGAGCGCGAGCGTGTGGCCCTGAACAGTGCCTGTACTGCACGAGCGCGCGTGCTTGGCAGGGACGCTGGAAGCCCGGAGCTCGCGCTTGTAGCATCGGCTGCGTCTGGACCCAAGCTGAAACGAAGTATAGAGACAACAGGACTCATTCCAAAACAACATAACGGCAATCCACGCTGCCCAGCAGCAGTGACTTGCTTCCGGCGTTGAAGGAAGCCAGAAACGCCAGTCGTGTGTATACAAAGGGCTCTGACTGGCGCGGTCACGTGAGGTTATGCTGAATCCTCATTTTGACGTAAAACGGCAATCCGTATACCCAGAACTGACTATCGGCCTTCGTGGCGTTCTTTGGAGGAATACGCGTCATGCGCATAACTAACTGCGGTAGTGTTCTGTATCCAAAACGCCCATGTACCCAAAACTCTTTATAGCCGTCACCATCAGTGCGACGCAGAGAAAAACCCTAAAGGCTGGAAACTGCCCCGGCGACACAGTTCAAATGTAGGACGAGGAGCAGAATTCCCGGAGTGCGATTTCGTCGAATGCACAAGCACGAGCCTTCAGTTTTTAGAAGAGCTTTAGAGTGGAAGCAGCTGCAGATTCGCGCTTTCTGCTGTCGAAAAACGTTCCACAGTAATTACTGAATTGCCTTGTAATCACACTCCAATGACTGTTATGGAATCACTCGACAAGTAATAAAGAGAAAACCCGGAAACCTTTAGATTTGTTAAGAGTTACTGCGTAGGCGAGTTGGTGAACGAGCATAGTGAAATAACACATTGAAAGTTGACACTGGAAACAAAAGTTGGGACAACACAACATCGTCTGACTTTTTGAAACGGTGTTATGTTGCCCTAATTTTTGTCCGTAACCTCAAGGTTTTTTTTTTCACTCTACATTACTGCACTTTTTCTTACTTTAATGCAGCGCTACGAGTGCTAAAGGGCAGCTTTAATAAATGCAGCCGACGCGCGATAAAACTCTGCGGTTCTTGCCTGTTGAGGTGAGACGAAAAACAAAGTTTACCCTTCCAGAAAAAAAAATAAGAAAGATACTCCAGCTTTTTTACTTCTTTCAAAACTGGTAGCACACGCTAGAATTACAACGAAAGTTTAAAAACCTCTTTGTCGCCGACGCAAGTCTGGCTAGAGAATATCTGAAGCGACCTGGAAGAGACGCGGGTCACCGCGGTCGTCGGTCTTACGCTCGTCTGCCGTGAGGTCAGTAGCATCTCACTCCTAGTCCAAGTGACGTCACGCACGACATCTTACAACTAGGAGCTCCGGAGAGGTAGTCTGGTGAACAAAAAGAGAGGACATCTACTTTTCCTGGGAACCAAGATACCTTATTGTCTACAAATATAGCTTACAGGTGCGTTCGTCTGCCGTAGGTCAGTCATCTCACTCCTAGACAAGCCTAGACCCAGTGGCGTCACGCGCGACATCCCACAATTGGGAGCTCGAAGAAGTAGTCTGGTGAACAAATAGAGAGGACATCTACCTTTCCCGGGAACCGAAATACCTCATTGTCTACAAATACAGCTTACAGGTGCGTTTCAGAGAAACAGCTGTAAGCTATATTTGTCTCACTTCTCGATTGTGTATCGCCCCTACAATTTCAGAGGTCAGCACGTGTGCCTTTTATCACGAGGCGATTGGTTTTATACTCACACTACCGTGCGGTTTACTGGCAAAACGCGTGAACGTCTCTCGTTACTGAGACGGTATGGTTAGCGGGGCTCGTCAGCTAAAAGGCATTGCAAAGATTGCTAACTATAGAAAGGAAGAAACTGGACATCTCACATTTGATGTGAGATGTCTGATGCCACTGAGGCATCAGAAATGTCCCTGATGCCTCAATGGCTGTCACTACGACTAGATGTAAATATGTTGATCGTTCATCTTTTAGCAAGAATTCAAATACTCTGAAGCAATTTTTTTCCGTGATGCACCTAAATGCGAGAAACATAAAAAATAGGGCACAACCTTAACGACTTATTTTCTTCCCTCTACCTAAAATCTGATGTTTTCTTGTGCACGGAAACTTGGTTAACAAGAAATAACTTCGCCTCAAATATTAAAAATTACAAGTATAATGGACTCGTGAGGGATAACAAAAAAGGAGAATGAGTAGGAATTTACACGGAAAGAAGTAACGAAGTTATTGATGATTTTTGCAAACTTGACATGAACATTGAATGCATGGCAATAACAACTAAAAACACAGTTATTGTAGTAGTGTACCGATTTCCCTCCGGCAGCTTGTTAGCTTTTTTTTAATTCATAGACGAACTACTTTATGGTGTAGGTTTACGCGGTACCTTATTTATGATACTTGGAGATGTTAATATCAACACAATTTCACAAGATGCAAACGCGAGAGAATTCAGTGACATTATAAATCAATATGATTGTGTCAATTTGGTCACGTTGCCTACTAGAGTGACTGCCGATACGGCGACTTCGCTTGACGTCTGTCTTACGAATATAGATAAAAAAAAACAGATTCAGGCGTTTTCACTGAGCATATTAGCTTGACCATCTGCCCATTTATTGCTTGTGCTTTAATTCTAAAAGAAAACAACAAAACACAAACCAACCATACTTTATAGGGCAATAAATATGAAATTATTGGCAATTTTTCTTAGTCTTATCGAAAGAGCAGATTCGAATGATGTGTGCTCAGAGGAGAGTTGCAGATGAAGCCCTTTTCATTGTTCTTGGAAAAGTTCAGAAAGTATCCTTACAAGGCTTTTCCTATTAAAACAACAAAACATCAGGAAAGAAAAGCACAAAAATCTATGGGTCACTCCTGATCTGTATAAAGAACAAGGGATAAAAACAAAATGTATCACGCATTCATCCAGAGCCGAGATATAACCTGCATTATGAATTCAAAAAAAAAAAACAACTGAACTATAGACGGTGCAAGAAAAGCCAAGCGTATGCATTACCCGAGTAGATGTGCGAGTATAAAATCGCAAGATCAAACATACATCGGACCATTCGCCGTAAATGGCATGGTGTCGCAGCTCTACACCGGTAGGTGGTTTTCCAGAAATAAAGCCAGTTGTCAGTCAGCGTTTGTTCTGTGTGTTTGCGAGTATATATGATGACCAGCGAAACAGATGGGAAACGAGTAAATGACATGTCGAATAGAAAGAAAAAGACAGCCTTGTCGAAGAATTTTTGTTGGACGATATGATCATACGGGAAAGAAGCCGCGGAAATGATGAATCAGCACTTCATTGATGTGGGCCAGTACCCACTAGAACAGGTAAATTAAAGTGGCGAAAACATGTGTATAGAAGGCTTTATGGGTTGTTATAATGTTGGTCCCGGTGTCACCACCAGAAATTGATGAAATTATAAAAAATTTATAAAAATGACATGGCAGCCGGTGAAGATGAAATTAAGACTCAACCTATTAAATATGTGGCGCCTTTAATAAGTTCGGTTCTTTGTAACTTAACAAATAAAATGGTACAAAGCGGAATTTTTCCAAATAAACTTAAAATAGCCAGAGTTCATCCTGTGTACAAATGAGGGGATTGAAAAAACAAAGAATTAAAGATCGATTTTTGTGTTCATCGGTATTTTCAAAACGTTTGAAGCTATTATAAAGAATAGGCTGTAATGTTTTTTTTCTTCAATAAATACAAAGTCATAACGTCTTCTGAATATGGCTTCCAAAAACATTAGTCTACGAAGCAAGCTCTTCTAGACATCAAAACAAAATAATTGCAAACATTGAAAGTAAATCATGAACTCCTTGGAATTTCTTTTACTTAAAAAAAACATTCGATGTTGTGTAACCCGAAATATTATTACAGAATCTAGATAAAAGCGGCATACGCGGAATAGCACAAAAATTAGTGAAAAATGTTATTTGGATGAAAATTAAGGTATCAGTGTAACTCTCAATCAAATATATTCTTCATGTTTAATATACAGCAGGCACGTAGCCAGGGTGGAGGCCCATGGGGCTGGCCCCCCCCCCGAAATCTTCCATTTTGGGACCTCTCATACGCATTGTCATGGCGCCCCCCCCCCGAAACAAAATCCTGGCTACGTGCCTGATATACAGCACGGTGATTCCCAGGATCACTTAGGCCCCTTATTGTTTTTAGTATATAAAAATGATGTGACCAAAATATCAGGCCCCCAGGAAGTAATCATGTACGCTGATAATTCCAACATATACTTTAGTGGTAACACAAAACAAAATATTGAACTAGCAGCAAACTCGTATCTCTTAAAACTGTCTCAGTGGCTACAAGAAAATATATTGCAACTAAACTCAAACAAAACAAAAACACATTATTTTTAAACCAGCAAGTAAACGAGACGCCAATAGCATCACCATAAATTATGAAGGCTCAGAACTAGAGCAAGTAAGTGAGCAAACATTTATCGGTATTTGGTTTAGTGAAGAACTGTCATGGCGTAGTCATGTTACCAATCTAAAATGTGACCTGTCCCGAACTATCGTCGCACTGTATAAAATCAAGGATTATACCCTAAGTTCGCTGCTTAAAAATATGTATCACTCGTTATTTCTTTCAATACTAAGCTACGCAATTTTGGTTTGGGTAACGACAACTGCCTCAAATTATAATAAATTATTAGTACTTAAAAAACAATTACGCATGTCTCGAGGACTACAAAGGGGATTATAGGAATCTGCGTACTGAACCTTTGTTTTTTAAACACGACATGCTAAAGGCAAGTCCAATTTATTACGTTTAACTGCTTCAATTAATCCGCAGGAATATAACCTACATAACGCCCCAAAGTGAACTAACACCAGTGTACAATATTCGACGACCGATACGTAAAGTACCTACAATAAGAACGAATTACGGACGACAAACTTTATCTTTTCAGACAGCAACAAGTTTGAATCATGAGAAACTCAAATTAGTTTTTGATGCACCAACATCAAAATTTAAACAAGATTGTAAAACAAATCTTCTTTCCAGTGCTCTCACATTTTGTTAGCACCTGTTCACCTTCTTATATATACACTGTTATTGTTTATATTCACCTTTATTGCAGCAAAAAGTGTTATTGTATTCTAAATTTTTCTTTCTCATTTTAGCAACATATATTCGACAAAATTTTGACCATTGACCCCAGTATAAACTTGCGCATAACTCTCGTGTTATGCGCTATTGAACTATTCCTTAGAATTGTATAACATTTTATGTTTTAGTGTGTCTAGAGTATTCATTTTTTATTATGAATTCTTTAGGTTGTTAATATTTGTGATTTTATTTGGGTATTGAACCTAATTAAAATTTCTGTATGGTGTGTTTTTGTATTTGTTCTTTTTCCTTTGAGACTTTTATGTGCATGATGACCGCTGCATACCAAGATGGGGCTAAGGCCTTGTCAGGCACTTGCACCTTTTGCTGTAGGCTCCTTCTGCGGAACAACTAACCGCAGACACAAATAAAGAAAAAATTGACAAAAATATTTGGTGTGTTGAGTACATTTTATTCTAGATTTCATCTGTAAATTAAGCAGCCGCAAATAAGTAATTGATTTCTTGGAATTAGTAGACTACAGCAAAACAGTCACAACATTTATAGCAGAGCCGCCTAAGTTGCATAGGTATCATAGTAGGACTTACGGATGCGTACAAGGTAATTTATGTGTAGCAGAAGCTTTTCCAGTCAGAGATAGGCCAGAAAGCTGCGAGCAATTATCCCAGTCACTAAATTAGAATACTCCCCTTCGGATCAGTTGGCATGTTTGAATAATTTGACTCAACTCGCATGTCGTCAGAGTTTGTTGAAGACTTAATTGAAATGAATAAAACAATAAATTTCTGCGTGACTTTATCGGTGCTAGTACTTCATTGTCAACCTTAGCTTACAGAAACGCGTGCCTTCATTTAAAGCAGACACATTTGCAAGCATGGTGTCTAGGCTTGTGTACTATACCTGTTAGCACGTGCAGCACGTGCCTGGGCACAGGCTTGCAATTGCACGTACTTATTTGCACGCAGAGAGATCTGGCAGTGGACAGTATTCCTGCTAGCAATCGTCGTATGCAAGGCCGTTCTCCTTTTGACGTTAAGAACATGTTGAGGTGACCCAACGTTTTGGATCACGAAGTCCATTACTTTTATAAAGGGTCAGTCCTTTTTGCTTCCTGGCATGAACAGATCTTGCAGCTGCAGTTTTTACTACTCTTAGCTTGACGTTTAGATATCGAAATATGCACCGCATTGTAGATCAAGGGATTGTTGGCGGTCACTGTCAAAATATCGAGTAGTTGTAATATAGGTGTTATCCCTGACACAATAAATATTTTAATTCTACGTCTGAACGTTTTTTTTTTCTGTAGCCTCTAGTCCTGCACTTGTATTAGTTTCCTCTTCATATTGTTGATTATGTTCAGTAAAGAAAATACGCAGCTTGTTCGTGGCATTCGGGTTCCCAACCTCTTGAAAGGAGCTTAATTCACACCTCCTTTGGGTTCAAAGTTATGTGTCTTCATATTTTAGTTATCTGCGGGGCTTTGTTTTTTCTTTCTAGTAGCGATAGCGAGTGAGTGTTTTAGTGCCTCTGTTGTACGCTTCCTACCACCTAAGTGCTTTCTATTCTTTAACAGGCGTGACTTTATGAGTCGCATAGCTTCGCCTTGTGATATTAGGTTCCGTCCCGTCTTCCCGCTAGTTTTGTCAAAACCGTTTTTTGTAAAAAAACACACGAACAAAAGCTGTCGTTATACGAGCACAGTACTGATTACCAGAGAAAGGCTCAATGGTGAAGAGCTCACCAGATGTAAGCTCAGTGGAAAGAAGCTCACCCGGAGAGAAGCTCCTTGAATTTAATTTTTATAGATGGTGATCATTATAATTTCAGGTAACTATAGCGCAACAAAACATTCACGCATGTCTTTTGCCGGCGGTATAAATTTAGAAACAAGTCGCTCTACTACAGCTCTCATTCCGCTTTCATGTTGACCATTATAGCGCGACTGTTGATGAAGCCGCAATAGAGGCATATATACTTTCTTTATTTGCCACCAAGAAGAGCATATAATTGAAAACGTGTTTTTTTAAACAAGTAGCGAAATGTGAAGATTTAGCGTAGCTTATGCAATGTCTGCTACTACATTCTTGTTTATTTCATATTGAAAAATGCACGAACTACTCACACTGGAGCCTATTGCCCTGGTTATAGTTTATCCCAATTATTCTTTACTTACTGTTTTATTAAAGTTATTCGTTTTACTTTCGTCCTAGCACCCAGGGTGTGTATGAGGTACACTTATAACGTATCTGATAGTGGACTAATAACCGTATGCACATATGATATCCAAAAATATGACTTCAGAAGAGTGAACATTTTCAGCTGAAGTAAGCGCTCGGTTCACACATTCGTATTTTGTATTTGTACGTTGATTGAGTTTCGTTCGAACTGCACCAGTTTAAATAAATTCGACACTGTGCTCGCTCCCATGTCTGCTGTCACTCAATTGCTTTATCGATTTTTTTAAGACGTAATTCAAATAATTCAGTTATTTCAACAGAAAGGTCAGGACTATATACGCCGGGGATAAACTCTCACAGGCAGCTTGAGAATGCCTAAAGCCCGCATTATGTGATTCCGGAAAGAAGCCGTCTGCATGGAAATCACCCGAGTGTGGCGTTGTCGCAGCCAGATTCCGATTTACTTTGGGTGGCTGGTGACGCCGAAATGTACAACGCGCATCTATTTCAATAAAGATTTCTCTACAAAGGTCCATGAAGGGGTGCCATTTGACTTCAGTCAAACTCGCCGGAGGTCACTTCTCTAGCGTTCTTTGACTTCATTTGGCAAATTTTACGCAAAACAAATGTCAGACTTCACTTGATTGGCCTGTCAATTATCTTATTCATATATCCGGCACGCCAAAAGCAAATGTCCGTGCTTGTTTTTTTTTTCTAATGCCAACATTGCGAAATGCTGTTAATATGTACTTTAGCGGGGCCAGTAGCTAAAAGAGTTCCCACCCGGCCTATCACTGCATGAACTGTTCAACGCACCTAGAGACAGGCACTTGAGATGCCACTAACAAGGATGGGTTATCCGGCGTTCACCTCAAGAAAGAGCTTGGCAGCTGGGACTTGGTTACATGATCCGTAAAAGTAACAAACGATTGATTATTTGCGAGATACAGGACTCGAACTTACCCTCTAAAATCTGAGAAAATGCCACCCTAATTACCTCATCGTCGACTTCGCGATTCAGCACATTGTTAATCAGGTTGACGACTTGCATTTTTATTAGAGGTATATGAATTAGTCTCGAACTACTAGGTGTCAGAGGGCTGTAGGCGATGGTATTCTCCCTGTGCACGAGTTCCGTCGTTTCTCCGCCGAAATTGATCTGAGGCGTCATGAAGACTTTGTAAAAAAAAAAAAGTCCGCAATGATGACTCAAAACCATTTGGTAATTCTCAAAGTGGTTCAGTATCACTGTTTTATTGGTTGTGTGGTACAACGGACATATTTTTGTCACAAAAACAAAGCGAAAACGTCGAAAAACACCTATACAAAGCCGCGAACGTGCTGAAACCGAAATCAACCAAATCGAAGCCACCCAACGGCGGAGAGTTTGCCAGCGCCGTCTATCCGTCGGTCGGGCAAGCTCACTGACGGCATAGCCTCACGCGAACTCGCGCAGCATGACGGAAGTCGGCAGGCCATCTGGCAGCGCCGTCCGCACTGCCAGGCGCGTCCGCTTGCCTGTCTACGCAGGTCTGACTTGCGAGTCGCGATTCAATCATGGTGCGACTTCGGTAAGCACGGCGACGGACATGGCGCTACTCGCATTAAGGGCTCGGGACGACGAGGTCTCGAGTTCGACTAGTCAGCTTGATACTAGTCGAAGCTTAGAATGTCGAAAGTTACGACTCTTCAGCTGACTTATTGGCTTCGGAATAGTGCGACGGCTTAGTGATAGTGGAAGTGCTGACTTCGATGGTGCACGTGCTGACATGCAGTAGGCTAGGTTGACTGCTTCAGTAATGCAGAATCGGCGGAATGGTTAAGAATAAATAACGTGCATCGAACTGATTCAGTAGAATGCAGTATAGTTCAGTCTGAACACAAGAGATTACGTCCAGAACTATGTCTAAACACGTCTTGATAAAGTTTGCCTGAACACGGTTCTCAAACTAGACATCTGCAAGTCTGAGCGCCTAAAAGTGACCGGTTCGAGCTGCGAAGTAGGTTCGTCGACCCAGTCGAGTCTACCGAAGTTCGACCTAAGATACCGGTTCGACAAAGCTATGACACCGCTAGCCCCACCGATGCCACGGACTAACGTTTACGGTTTCTCGCGTTGGGTTATTTATCTGCGGCGCTTCATCGGTTACGCCGTTGCTCAATGTATAATAATAATAATAATAATAATAATAATAATAATAATAATAATAATAATAATAATAATAATAATAATAATAATGTTTGTATTCCTTTGAAAAAAACACTTGCAGTAACTGGCCCACAAAAGCAAAGAAGATTGCTTGTCCGTGGGACCAGGCAGACAACAAAACCTTTACAAATAAAAGGAATAGAACACAGTATTACAAGTAGCACTATAAATAAAGAAATTAAACATAATTGTGAAACACAGCAATATTTGCGCCATGTAAATGAAACTACTCTCCACATGAAAATCAAATCAAACAAATCGCTGAACACTGAAATACTAACAAATTCTAAACACCGTACGACCTCACGTGAAACATACCATAATTGACAGTAAGTGAACATCAACATCGCATAACACAGAAATGACTCAGGAAAAAAACACACTAAACAACAGGGAAATCAGGTTTTACACTCTAGACACCACTTTTTAACAGCTTTCTTTGCCGTTCACATGGATGATATACTAATCAAATTATCGGGTAATTTATTAAAAAGGGAAGGAATATAATGCCGTTTTATTCTCTTTCCGTAGTTCGTAAATATTCTGGGTATTACGTACCTTTCAGTGCATCTCAGATTTCTCTTTTCGACCTCAATTTTCGAGCTCTTGTCGTAGTAATGCCGTGTTAATTTTACATATTCATACAGTTTAGAAAAAGACATTATATTTAGTTCATTCATTTTCATATCTATTACTAGGTTATCATATCTGGTTCCGTACGCAACGTTACTCGCAATCTGTTTAAGTAGTCTATCTATTCCTAGTTTTTTATTTCCCGCACATTGACCGAAAACAGTAATACCGTATCGCAAGATCGACTCTCTTAAGGCCATAAAAACAGTTTTACGAACATTTATACCACAAACGCTCTTTAACCGGTAAAGATACGCTGATACTACGCGAAGCCTTTTTTTAATAAATTCTATGTGATGGTTCCATAAAATATGTTCGTCAAAAAATATGCCTAAGTACTTTACAGACTGTTCGTATGGAAGTGCTATACTTTTGCAAGAGTTGCCATGCCCCGAATCTAAATAAATGCCTGCCGTAAGCTTCACTCTGTTTATGGGGATTACGGAAACACATAAGTTTCGTTTTGTTGTTATTTACTGAAAAAAATATTGTCAGAAAACCACTGCAATAACATGTCCACGTCCGTTCGAAATATTGGAATGGCGTTTTCGTATATGTCATATGCTAATAGTAGAACCGTATCGTCCGCATATAAAAAGATTCTAGACTGTAGCGATAAAAGTCTTAACTCATTTATGTGAATATTAAACAGCAACGGGCCCAAAGTGCTCCCTTGAGGTACACCGCACTGAACCCGAGTTTTAGCACTTACACAATTTTCTATTTTCACCAATTGAAATCTATCTGTGAGGTAGTCATGAGAAAAAATCATAAAGTGGTCCTCTAAAGCTCATTCTTTCAAGTGTTTCTAAAAGTAACGTATGATCGATGGTATCGAAAGCTTTCCATAAATCTAGGAATAACGCCAGAGCAATTTTATTGTTATCTAATGTATCGTTGATGCAATCCGAAAAATCCTCCAAAAGTGCTGTTGTAGCTTTTATTCTTCCAAAAACTATATTGCGAATGAGTAATGAGGGAACATTTTTCACTGAAGGTATTCCTATTTATCTGAACCCATTTTGCCATGATATGCGAAATTACTGGCATAATTGATATAGGTCCGTAACCCCCTAAATCCTTTTATTGCCGCCTTTGTAAAGAGGCCTAATTACTGCAACCTTTAGCCCTTTTGGAATTTTTCCTGTAGTAGGGGAACCGTTAATTATTTTCAGTAATACTTGTTTTAGATTATCTATACCTTAACGTAAATCTCGCACACGTATTTCGTCTACACCTGGTGACTTTCTTATGGACATAGAATTTATGATGGTCACAAGATCATCCTCACACATTAGAGGCAAGTATGCCCAGTTTTTGTTACTGAACTTGGGAGCGTTATTATTTGTTTCTACCGGTATAATTTCCTCTCTTAATTCTTTAATGCCACTGATAAAAGAACTATTAAAAAAGTCTGTTAACATAATGTAGTCATCAGCATCAGGGAAATGCTTCTTGATTAACTGATGAACTGATTGACAAGATTCCAGGTTTCTGCTGAGTTTTTACCGACTGGCTAAATTGGGTCATGTGATGCTTCCTTTTTGCCAATCGAATTTGAGCTGTTAGTTTATTGCGCACTTCGGGAAACTCCTTGTTTAGAAGCACGTCTTTAGGTTTCAATTTACATCTCTTCCATAGGCTGTCTTTAGTGTGACATAATTCCAAGATTTCTTCGGTAATCCACAAATTTTCTGGTTTTCGCTGTCTGATTTTTACTTTTCTTTTCGATTTTTGGTATATATTCTGAAGTATGTCAACCAAACTAATAAATGCTGAATTGTGGTCCAGAGATAATAAACAAATTTCTATCATATGTCCTAATTAATTGGTCAGTTTTGCTGTTATCTAAAATTATTCTCCACCCGTCACTTCCCACTATACAGTCAGTTTGCCTTTGCAAATCTGACAGTGAAGCAATCATTTGTAACTTTCTCTGATGACGCCAGGTAGCATATGCAAGTTACTGACTCTGGTAACTATATGATCTATACACGTTCTAGTAATTTTGTCGCCATAATACTCTTCTCTAGTGAAGTCATGTATTACATTTTCTAGCCCAAAAGAAGAGAGAGTGTCAAGATAACTCGAGAATCCGTATTTAGCCTCCTTGGAAGCATCAATGTTAATATCACCGGCGGGAACGAAATATTTATTGTTATTGAGTTTACTAAATAAAGCAGACAATTATTTGATGAACAGATTAATGTTGGAGCTCGGTGGCCTATGCACAGTTCAGACAATGTAAGAGAAGACGCTTTTGTGGATGGATACAACACATGCTTCAGAATATTCCAATGAAATGTCAAGTCTATTCGATATACACTTCGTTTGCCAATAAACAGTACATAACTGAACGAAGCAGTT